>WOGO01001644.1:0-17554 GCA_015342085.1 Leptinotarsa defecta
TATTTCTAGAAATATCGATATTAATATGTTCGTCGTCAGGAAATTATTAAATGTTCCACCATTTTGTAGTAGGTGAAGATATTGACTTCATATTCTAGGGTTGTGAAGTATTCGTCAGGAGCTTCAAAATGACCCTCCTTTACATTTAATTTTTTTCTCAGATGGCGCCCAGTTGCTATCTTGAAAGTTTCGTCTGTCAATTTCACTTCAAAATAAAGTATTCATGCATTAATTTCATTATCCTTAATTTCAATTTTTTGAGTTGATTCGTTCAAAAAATAAAAGGGGGGAGACATTAAAGAAATGCACTGTATATGCATTCACGCAGTTATTTTTATCAAGTACTGTCCAACAGGCTGAAACAGCTGTCTACCGGTGTCTCTTAAATTGAAATCAGTATGGGAATGATTAGAAAGGTACTTATCTATTTATATTTTGATTTTCATGGAATTACTTTCCAGCAGCTTGACTGTATTAACCTTTCTCCATTTCATATCATTTCTAGAAACATGTGGATTCGTTTTCCGATGGCATTCCAGGAGAGCTTCCCAAATTTCTGCTACCGCTGTTGTCGGTTGATTGGTCAAACCACCAGGTAATTCCAGGTAATTTTTTTTCATAGAGTGTAAGTATGCTCAAAGAGTTGGTATGTTAACACCAAGTAACTTCTGTTGAAGAATGAAGAAGAATAACATTTTGATTTCGTAATACTTCTTTGTATAATTCAACCCAATTGTTATTGGGTACAGCAAATGTTTACTGGTGTTCCAATGAGAATAGGTGAAATCTCAAGTGGGCCCTTTACCCCAATTTCCCCATCGTTCCCTGCCACCCCATACTTGAATAAAAATTTGCACTCTCAACGAAATAGGAACGAGTATACTTTCATCCTCCGTTACCTCCTTCCATGCAGAATTGTCGACCCGCTGGTAATACTCCTTCAGCTATGCTTGAGACCCTACCTACGAGCACAACAAAAAAATCCTCACATCTCGGGCGTTCGTTTGATTCAGAGGGAGTAACAACCCTTCTCCGGCTAATAACAGAGCTAATAATACACTCGACTACTCATACGTTAGTCGCGAGCACTTTGCTGAAACTTTCACGACAAATTGGGCACTTGAAGTAGAACAGTGTTCGGCGGAAAGACAAGGGGATTTTTGTTCAAAATTGTATGTTATGTTAACTAGCATTACCATTTGTTTAGTTCATTCCTACTTACTGTTAATTCGAGATACTATTTATTCATACTAAACTAATTATTCATTTGTCGTCATAATGAGAGTTTGTCTGATACACCTAGTCTTCGAATTTTGCAACATTTTTTCTACAAATGCATATTATATATGATACAATAATACTAAATTTAATCTACGCTCCACATTTTTAAGACAGGGCCTATATCTCCCCTTCAACCCGATAATACTTTTTTCAGTATCTGGAATCATCTGGATCATGTTTCCAGAAAACGTGTACTCAGAATCATCGTTAAAAAACAATCTGTTAAAATATTCAGATGAGATCTTAAGTCTATATATAATATGTAGATGGACTCAAGAACTGTGCTCTGAGGGACACTGAGTTAAGAGCTCCGGGCTGATAGTGCTACGAACTTTTTGTGTCCTATTGAAGTTTCAGCTGACTCATGTACTATACGTTGAACTTCGACGTCTATTAGAAAATTAAAAAGATAATCATACATTACTGTGAATGATTACATTTCACGTACATACAAATACTTTCCCATGTTACACAACAGCATTAAAATTCCACTCACCTTTACTCTTGTTGAGACTGATATTACTCGGAAAAGCAGCAAGTTTTTTCCAGGCTTTTTTACCCCAGAACCCCTTGGCCTGCGTTTCGGCCGGTACCGAAGTCCTCGCGACTACTCCCCCACCCTTCGATCTATCCGGTCCCCTTCTTAGACTACCCGCGGCACTTCTGTAACTCGCGCCACTAGAACTACCACTAAAACCGCTGTCAAGGTCGACCAAGGGCACCGGGCTAAGTAACTCGTCGGTGGGGCCGACGGTCAGCAGGTCGGCCAGTTGGTCGTCCATCTCGTTCTCGCGGTCCGTATCGTCGCTGCCCTCGCGCGAACTCGAGGGCATAAGCATGGCCTCCACGGAGAGGTTTAGCTCGCCGAGGACGCGTCTGTGCCCGCTCTGGACGCGGCGCACCTCCTCCTCCACGAGGCTCTGATTCAGGGACATGATGGAGTCCTGGTGAGCTTGCTTGCGACGTCTCGCTTTGGCCAGGTCGCTGATTTCTTCGTATATATTTTCTTCGGTTCCATATCTAGAAAAACAGAATCTTTGAAAAGAACTATTTTGTTGGCCACTGGGAAATAATTTTATCAATATAAAACTAGAGATTTCCATACGCTGCGGATCTCTTAGGGTGCGTGAATTCGTCGTTGTCCAACATCAACACAGCTTCTTCAAAATTTTTTTAGCCTTCCGAACTCTTGACAACATGTTGGTGGATTCAAGTTGCTCCGTTCATCATCGGCTGGTGTTTAAAACTGACTTTCAATGGCTTCTTGGTTTCACCGATATATAGAACCTTGACGGTTTTGTTCTCATGAGGCTGCTACGTTCCCCGATCTGAATCAGGACCTAATGTTATACGTACAACCTATCCGAAAATCCTCTGAAATAAGAAAGGACTCTTCTTTCTTGCGAGGATCTTGTCGTCAGGTCAAGATCTGTTTTTTGAAGAAGTTTTTTTGTTGAAGATCATTTCTGAAATGAACTAGTTCCTTGTCGAACTTTGCTTCATGTTGATATGAAGTTGAATGAAATTCATTTGGGATTCAACTATTCATCTAAAGATTATCTCCCTTGTCAATTGGTTTCATGAGAATATATACAAATATTTCGGTCCTCTGCACTATTATGTCCAGAAACGGCAATTCATTGTCAACTCCCTTGTCCACTGCGAGGTCTGTCGCTATTGAGATGCTGCAAAAATGTATTCAGTTCCGGGTCTACATGGTTTCATTATATGAAGGTGTTGTCAACGTATTTCAATTAGACTTGGCGATCACATAGCATCCTGATACCATGATTACAAATATTTCTTCAAGGTCTGGTATGCCTTTTGTGCAATCTGTGCAATCTCTTGGAGATAGTATCCTTCTGTTTTTCATGGCTGACGTTAGATATTGAAGGTGGTTCTCGATGCGCCTGCTCTCATATTCAACAATGACGCATTCAGCCAGGCTAGTTTTGATATCCGCAAAGTATGGAAACCTTTAACCAAGCGAGAAAACAAGCTTCGGTGTAGGTTATTAGAAAATCCAAAGGTGCGAAGGTAGAGAGAAAAGCGCCCAAGTGACCTATAAAATGTCTTTAAATATAATATACCCACAATAAAAAAGAGAAATGATGACTTACAGTTTAAGTTATGTATTGATTGATTTTCTCTTCAGACCACAATACTTTGTATACAAATTAGCATTTTTATATTTCTGAATTTCATCCTGATTGTTTATTTTAATTCAGTCGACTATCTCTCTCCTCACAGATTTCTTTCTATCAATATCTTTATAGACAATGAAAATGGGAACCATTAACAAACTAGCCCATGAAATCCAAAATACTCACCTTGTGAGATATGTATGTCTCGCTCTGTAGGACCCTTCACGGTACGCCCCTGGATATTTGCTGGGGACATTGGTGTGCCTGAGAGGGGGCCCCGGCTCGTAGTAAGCGTACGAATAGTCTATGTTGGGCCAAGGCGGATCGGGCTGGCTGGACGGTCCCGGAATGGCCATGAATTGGTCCTCCGACATCTTGGAAGCGGTCGGCGGGTAATTAGGTGGGGGCGGGAAGTGCAAATGGGGGTGCGAGTGCGGGGGTGTTTGCGGAGAGCACCGCTTCTGGCCTAGGGGCAGCTTGCGGAGAGCACCGCCGACGGCATTGCGATGTTCCTGGCAGAGTTGAGGGTGATCCGACGAGCCGCCAATGCATTGTTGTTGGTGGTGTGGTCGCTGCCACATTTACCTGAAAAAAAAAGCAATTAGAAATATAAGTTCTGGTTGATTAATCAAACTTCTTATTGCGCAGATGAAAATAAACATTTTTGCTTATTACAAATTAATAATAATGATAATAGTATTAGCGCAGTGGTAGTGCGCCAGACTCACAATCGGGCGCAGCTAGTTGATTGGGATGATTCTGTAACGTTACATGATGCTCCCTGGGTGGGTCGGGGAGTTATTATATTTACCTACTCAGAACAAGAGGCTGAAGACCAAAACAGTAAATGAAGTAAATAGACCTAATTCAATGATTTTCTGGAACTCATTGGTGAACTCTAGCTCGGAGGTACTCAAACTCAACCAACAAGCATCACTTCATAAATACAAGCTTAAATAAAGAGTAGAAAAACAGATAGCATTGAACAAATATACTGGTTGGTAATTATCTTTAGAGGAATTAATGAACCAAAATTATCTATTGCAAGCTTTTTTCAATAAGGACAATGAAGACTGGTGTGGCATCGTCAATTTGTGTTTACTTTTAAGTTTCATTATGTGGATGCCTTCACGCAGAATTGAAAGTTCCTAAAATGGAACCCTGTGGTACTCCAGATAGAATATCAAGAGATGATGAGTTGCGGTCGTTGACTCAACCCGTGTCCTATCCAATAAATATAACCAAATAAAAAATACACATGTACTATCAAATTAGTTAATGATTGATGGTCTCGAATGCATTTGAAAAATCTAGTAAGACTGCTCACCATTTCATTATCAAGTCTCTAAACAATATCTTGTTTAAAAATAGCAAGAGCTGTACCTGTACAGTAATCCCTATCTAAAATCACAGTTTGATGGTGATGGGTATTTTTGTGAATGACCAATGATAACATTCCAGGTCTTAGGTGGTATTTCAGCAAATATTTGGAATTAGACTTTTTATGATCATTAACAGATTTAACTTTCATTCATAAGAAATATGCGGTTTTGAGTAAGTCAAGGAGCTGGAGGTTCAGTGATTTTAACTTTTGTGAGATAGGCATGCCTGTAACGAGTTTATGGTAAAAATGAATTACAACTGTTCAAGCTTTTATCATTATCATTTTCACCTATAATTTCGAATTGGCAACTGATATGAATTGAAGGACCATTTTTTTAATTTTCAATATGGCAAAAAGAGGTCCAAACTCATCTCACAGTCGTATTTCTTCATTTCATATATACATCTCCAGTTGAGGCATCCATGACTTTTTTTGTAATAACAATACCAGGTCAGGTTAAGACGATAAGATCAATTATATGACTGAATTTTGAATCTGTAGCAAACGTATATTCAAATTTTTCAAACGGCTTAAATAATGACACTGAATTGTAAAAATTATCAGTACTTGAGAGGTGATTCTCAAGATTGAATGGGTTTTCAGAAGTGAAAGTTTTTTGTTGGTCAGCAATAAGCAGAATCTCTTTTAACTTCATTTTGCCGATTAATCGTATCTCTAATGAAGTGAAGAAGTGTGAAAAAAATCATAATAAATTCAGTCATTTAGTGTATCATCACCTTTTTCATAAATATTTGTTGCTAAAGAATATCTCAATCTTTGTAGCATGGGAGTTCTTTCCCAAAGACAGCTTAAACAGTCCAATCCATAATGTATATTACTGGAGTTTTTTCCCAACATCAAACCTTTATTTTAACAATCATCAAACAGTTTGATCTTCCTCTTGAAGATGATCACTTGGTGATCGAAACACGTATCGACGTGTTAAAAGAACGGTTTGGTTTCGGGAAAAAAACTCCAGTAATATTCATTACTACACCAATGGTTCCAAACAGGGCACCACAAGTAATCCATATTGTGTTTAAGAAACAGTATAATTCGATCCTATACAAATTTTTAAATATCTACAGGAAAACTGTAGATATGAAGCGTAGTTAATGTCTCAAGGTGGAAATAATTAACAGATAAAACAGCTGTTTTTGGTTTTTATTTTAACGTTAACAACTTGCTAGCAATTCGAAATGGTCACTCTTGTTTCTACTCAGTAGAATTTGGCGAATTTTCTTCACCAATACCACGACGGAGATTGAATCACATTAATTCAGTTGAGTGTCAGACAGCAATGCTGCATTCACTAGTTTATTCATGGACTGATGAGGAGATATATTTTGATGTCGTTTGTAGCGTCTGATTTAATGAAGTTTTTGTAGCTGTGCAAATGAGCAGTATGTACAAAAATTTTCAAAAGTGAACTTTTCTAGTAGATCTAACAGCTTCTCAGAATGCACGTCATTCACTTCCATGTTGCTAATGATAATTTTATTCGCCATGTATAGTGTATACTAGCGAGAAAAATTAGAAATCAGATTAGTTTTGGAATAGTTTTTTCTAATTCTAATCATCCGCTATTGTTGAATGTCGAAGAAGCAGGCATTCTTGTCTTGTCCCATGTATTTAATATCTCTATATAATATAGAACTAACCATAATTACGCAATTTCATTTCAAAATGGAATTGTAATCGCCTAATACAGTTACATGGGCTTATATTTATCATTTCGATAAATATTAATCGATGTTTCCATCTACAGATTGATACTGTATACTATCCGAGCTTAATGCGGATAAATAAATTATGTATGATATGTACAATACTGAACAGAAATGGATTTTGTCATCATGAAAAATCGTAATCATGTTTGGATTTATATTGCCCACAATGTCATTACCATTTGTATTACATTTGAATATAATGCCTAGCACTAGATATTTATTCATATTCTCACACAAGGTGCACCAGGAATGTTGAGGGCCAAATTATGCAACTGAAACATAGCCAACAGCTGAATTATACTAAACAACACAGTGTTAACTAACCATCTTTCAATAAGGAAAACAAATTTCAATTGTTTGCTGTACTATACTTGCTCCTGAGAACATTTATTGGATAGCTCCAGTTTTCAAAATTGTGTTTACGTAGTTTGAAAAACTTGAAATGAATTGGGTACAGTCTATAAGAAGTCAATCGAATATCCAAATGAAAGACTGATGTACCTCCCGCATTAAAATAATTGATTAGACCTCGTAATTATACCACGCCGTCCATGCCAAAGAAACTGCCAACGTTCGGTAACTATTTAGTTCTTATGCCATTCGAACTGACTTTGTATATATAGTATACGTATATCCCTGAAAAATTATCGGAATTACTTTCACAAAAAATGTGAATGGATGACTGAACGTGAATTGTTTCTGAATCAAATAGTCGTTATTATTAATAAATTTGAAACAGAAAACTATCTAAGAACATATACTTTCACGATTAAAGAAAACAAAATCTGGACTGGCTCAAAAGGAACTTATGGTACCAAAAGTTTCATCTGCTACTGGGACAGACATCTTCAGTGATGTAGGCGTCTTCGTCCTCGCTGTCAACGCCAACACCTCTGAAGATGCCTGCTGAAGTAGCAAACGAAACGTTTGGTACTACAGGTACCTTTCGATCATGTTCTACAGTGCTTGAATTTTGTTCCTTCTACAACAAAAAACGATATGAATCTTAATTGCAATATAAAAACATAATAGAAAATCTACTGCTTTTTCTCAGGTAAGATAAATATATTTGGGAAGAGCAGCAGTGGAAGTCACTACGATTTTCCCGAACAAAAACTGTCGAGTCAAAAGGCAAGTGAAAGTAAATACAACAAAGCTGGTAGTGAAGAAAAATGGTTAAATTATAGAGGGCTACTACCCTTGATCTTTCCACAATGATCTGGGATGTTCCAGGATATTCTGGATTGCTGTGAGCAGTGCTCTCGAATACTCTTCAATTTTTGAGAATGTTCTAAAAATTCCAGAAAGACAAAAATTTAAAAGCTCATGTCTTCTAAAGCACGCTCTTCTGGTAAAAAAAAAACCGGAACCTTTTTTATAGATGGAGAATAGAGGACCATCCCATAAAATATAGCTACCCCACAACTAAAATTCTCTTTCACACCATTTCACAATGATCTAAGATGTTGAACCGGGATCATCCCAAACTTTCGTCGATAAACTCACAAGTATCGCATTCTTCTGTCACTATACATTTCCTGGAAAGTGACATTTGAAAGTAATAATTATTTATTCGAATATTCGTGGGGAATCTACTTTTCTGTTACAAGCAGCATACAAATTTCGCAACCCTGACCTATTCAGTTAGACCAAGATAACCTTAAAAGATGAGAGTGGCGTAGAAAGAATAAGTGACGATGAGTTAAAAATACCAAATATCAGTTTTACCCAAGTTTCATCTATTAAAACTGAAATTTGTTTCCATCAAATTATGAACATCAACAAGATTTGATTGTGAAATTCTATAAGATAAAACTTAAAAAAGTATTTGTATAATATTAGGCAAGAGATATTTTAAATATTGAAATAAAACTCCAATATATTTTAACCTATTCCTATCTGGGAATACAAACACCGATTATATTGAAATTATCCTCCTTGAACCTACTATTCAACAATTTCAGGCGTGGCAGAACGACTACGAATTATACAAGAATGTTTTACATATATAACACTCTATAGAATAGCCGAGACAGTAAACAATGCAGCAAGGATTTAACTCCTTTATTTTTTCATCCGATAAACTGCCTTAAACGGTTTAAAACCGTCACGTGGATTATTTATTGGGGTTTTTCGTAAGATGAGTCGGTATTTGTTGGTCGACTCTCATATTTCACAGGTGTGTGATGAATCTGAATATTCCTCATACATATGTCACGGGTAATTTGAATATATTAGGGCTAAAAATTATGAATCAGATCGACTATTTTTAATCTACATATCGGCCGAACTCGTTTTGGATTAAGTAGAACTAATAACGTCTATCTGTTACAATGTCGCTATGACAAAGACTTAGGACTTCAATCTTCTCGAAAGCGTATTTGTTTCAAAAAAAACTCCCATCATATTATATTACCTATCATTTTTTGGAAACAACGAATAGGTAAAAGGTGTATCATTTAATAGGAAAAACAATAGTGTGGCACACTCGTCGCTATCGAATTTATTTTTGGCGTATTACAGTAAACGAATACCGATAATTTATTTTACCTTACTCATTTTATTGTTAAACTAACACTAATGATTGTATGAACATTTTTATAGTACAATTCATTATTGTATGATTCTTCTCTCAAATAAATTCAGGACGATTTTCCACAGTTACAGACATTTTCTTACGATGCCAAATTGAGTCAAAAGAATAATGCAAACTTGGAGAAATACATTTTGTATGTTATGAATAATACGTTTGAGACCATGAAATTATAAAACAACAATAAAAATTATTTGGCGCTCCGGGGCGACTTCATTGATTTCAGTGACGCATTTGCTTGTTCAGCTACAGGAAAACCCGGAAAAACCTCCAGCACTACATCCGAAGATCTTGATCTGCTAATGTTTTCTCTTTCATAAAACAAAATGTAGGGTGTCTCCAGAGGCTCCAATAAATTCAATACATCGCCAGAACACTTTGTGACACGACTATCGTCAAATGTAAACCAGTCCTTTTCGTATTTGACCAAGGCGTAATAATGATCAGATTCAACGCCAGAACCACAGTGAACAATGACTGCATAAAGTGGTATGCTAGATTGAAGTGTTCATCAATTTCGAACCTTGGTAAGAGTTTGCTTCCGTCAGGGGTTACGTCATGTTGAAGATCATTAGTGTTATTATTAGATTGACTGGTGCCTCAGCTATACTTGTTTTCTTATAACAGTCAGTTCTTTTGGCGCATGTTTGGCAATACAGTTGATCATCACCCGTTGAAAGTTCCATTTTCAGATGACTTAACAATAAGCTTTGCACGTACTGGTTATCAGTCATATTAGGAAACGCTAGTTGACTTTCCAGAAAATCACTATAAAGTGAACAAGTGAGGATTTTTCCAGCAAAAGATTCGGAACAATCATCTTGTTGTCCTAACGAGTATGTAGTGGACCACAGACTTCAGGAAATCGGTTGGTGGAAAAGATGATACATTCTTACGAAACTGCTACTGCATGAACAATTGTTTGAGTTTGGTGAATAAGTAGGAAACATTCTCATTCTCGTTCATCGGTAAAACCTCGTTCTTGAAATTTTTCGTCATGAACTTGTAAAATGCTATTCATATAGCAAGTGTTTCCTAAATTATCTAATCCAATTTTCTTGGCAAGATTTTCAGGACAACTGTCTACTGATTCGTAAGGAAAAACATGTTTCACAGAATATGCATCAGAACCATTTCTCAAGCTGCAATACATCCTTCCATGTGATGAAGGATTTCGTAGAGGGATCGATTCGGCTCTTGCTTCATGAAGATCTTCCACTGGAAGGGAACCAGAACCACGAGGATTGCTGCTCATATTTGGGGAGGGGGGCAAGAATGACATAAATAAGTCCATTGACCGCACTGAAAAAAAAGAAGGTGGATCAATCACTTGCGAATTAACCTTGAAAGGAGACTGATGGAATATACACTGAGATTTTAGTTCCGTACTGAAATGAGGCCAATGCATGATCTCATCAAAATTATGTGAAGGAAGAGTATTTCCAAGGACCAATGGTCGAAAACCTCTTTTTTGTTTAACTAAATTGCTAAAATAATCTTTTGAACTATTTGTTTGTACAACTTGGCTGGAATTATGAATTACCCTGGGTGAATTTACGAATCGAATGTCATCTCATTGATAATTTTTTGTGAAGGAGAACTCAAATAGCAATGGCCCTTGTGAGTTAGACTAATGACAACTGTTCCGAAAGTAAAATATCAGAAATACTACGTGTAGATTCCTAGTCAAATAGCGTGTAAACTTTTTATTTATTTTTCAAACCTAACTTGTTTGATTCTCTTTGATAACTGTGTTTCTTAATATTCAATTATTGAAACGTAATAACCATTCCGGGCAAAATTAGAATATTGGACCATATATTTTAACAGTCTGGCTCTAGCTACAATCATCACCTGTCTTCATTAAATAAGCGAATAAGGTCAGTTCTACTCATTACTTAACGCGTTTAATGCAAACCTCCGCGGACAAACCCTAAAGGGTGTGTTGTCCATTTTAATCAACTCTGGAAGTGACTCACACGGAGGTTTGTGATGTGGTTCGCACATGTCATTGTCTCTATTCGTTTTGCTATTTGCCCAACAAAAAATGTAATACACGCTGCATCTGTTGCTTTGTCTTGGATTACGAATAATAAAAATACCGTTAGAACAGAAGTCGCTTACTCAACGTATATTATATTCAACTGGCGTCATCCATATTAAATGAAAATGAGAATTTTACCTCCATAAAGTAAACAAGCTCTTGCAATAAAATCAATGAAATATATCGAATAATCATCAAGAATTTGTTGTGAAAGAAAACTAATGGTCGCGTATTTTTTTTATAATGGGCAGCTCTGCTAACTTGATACCAAGTTAACGGGGAAATCCCTGAAATCTTTGATGAAATTCAAATGTTGAAATTTTTGTAACAGTTCAATTGGGGTGACATTGCCCAATTTTAAAATCTTAGTTGATAATTTTCACATAAAACAACTTTTGATATCCTAGATAAAATTTGTACCTTTGGAAGGTGGTTTGTAGATGTGATTTATGTAGATATTTTATTTTTATATCATTCTACCTGGGGCAAAGCCACCTCCTCAGAGTGTTACAACAGCCACAGTAAAGACAAAAATTGCTCAAAAAATCGAATTTTATTCTCATAATATAAAGAAACAATGAAAATCTTGGACAAATAATGTTTGAAAGTTTTGCAAAATGGGAACAAAAAGAATGAATTATGCAAAATAAAGAACAGTTCATTAAGAATAAGTGCCAAAAAGAAGTATATCGAGAACTATATCCAAAATATTTCTCCAAGTCGTCTTTAAAAGTAAAAAAGTTGGGTCTTTTCAGTGGGCGGAGTAGGCTTCAGAACAATGTCGTGTGAGGAAAAATGAACGATTTGCCCTTATCTTTGGTTCTCATGAATGAGATCTTCAAATCTCCATCATTACATTCACAAATCATTTTCGCCTTAAAATGCTTTACAGTTTTTTCCTCAACATTTTCACCAAAACGAATTCACCTTTTCTGAAAGTAATCGGTTCTTGGTGATTGGTAGAATCAGTCTCTTCTCCCACCTCCTCCATTTCGGTAGCATATGAGCTGAGGGAGTCGTGCAATGATAAAATCTGTCAGTATCTTCCTCCATTGACGTTCACAGGAGCGAACGCAGAAACAAAAGATGGGTTGTATTTGGTGGCAACAAAATGAATTTAATGTGTAAATGCTTACATTTTTCCATAACTGAACAACTGAAATGGCTGCTTAAGTTGTCTCCAATTATGCATTTGGTGCGCGTTTTACGTCTAGCCCATGGAATCACAATTTTCTAGAACCATTCCTCGAAGTTGGCTCCATCGAACTATCTCGTTTTTGTTCGGCCATAATGGGCTCCAGGTGGTCCTTCTTCAAGCCATGGTACCCACATACATTCAGCACGATATACCACATGAGGGGGCAACATATCACCACTTGCTGTTGCAGCAAACATCAAATGAAGAGATGTAGCCCTTTGATGAGTTGATATGTCTCTCAGGGTATTTTACACCCCCACGGAACACCATCATCATTATTCACGTTTGTCTCGTCATAGTTTAGTATATTTGCAGGTGGTACATCCCTCAAAGATTGTTTTGAATGACCGAAATACGTGGTAATGGCTTCCACACTAACTGTAGCACGCGCACGAGATATATTTTGACATTTTCGAACTGTCAGCGCATTTCAATGACGTTTAATAAATGACCTATACCAGTCATCACCCGGTAGGACACCAACTGTGAATTTCCGAACGATGCGACAACAGTGCTGCAAATATTTTTGAACTATTAATCTTACATCAACAGCTCCGAGAGGCATTCTCCAATCAGCGTAAACTACAATTTGGTTTAGGATGTCCAATTCCTTCTGTGGTCTACCCACCAGCCGGGTTAGTAGTATGCCTACCCATTATTTTGTTTCTCAGGGTCTTTCTTGAGATGTTGATGTATAGACATTTTGTTGATATTCACATCCTCTATTGCCGTTTCCAGGGTTTCTGGTGAATAATTAATATAGGTTTCGGTTTGTAAACTCTGGGCACCACTCTGAAACAAAAAATAACTAGTACAGTTGCCAGGCCTGTCGACAAAAGTGTTATGAACGACATAAAAGTTATTAAAATTTTGTGGACAAAAGAAGTCGTATTTTTTGGTGATTTCAATGCTTTCTCTATCTAAAGGATGAGAAAGTAAAAAAACTAAAATTACAATGTAACATAAATGTACTAAATAAAATGTGGGAAAAGTAACCTCAATTTTCGTGTAAACCGTGGGGTGACATTTCCCACTCGAATAACAATCAACAGCTTGGGTGCAAAAACGAAATTGCAAGTGGATTAAATTCTTTATTACATTTACTAATAATAATTATAAGTGATGAAACTCACCTTGTTTTCGTAGAAGCTGTGTATATGTAATTTTGAAGAGCTCAAATTTTCATGGATAACACACGTTACAAATAAAACAGTTAATTGGTGATAGCACTTATCTGGAATGACCTACAGACTATAGAATATCTCACTGTCATTGAGGACGTATGCTTCATTGACTGCAGCGCCTCAAACGACCTTTCAGCTATTCACTATGGAGGCGCGAAACTGTTTTTTTAAAACTGGCCAAAGCTACCCCAGAGGAAAAAGTCACCCCAATTGACGGTACCAATATTTGTCGAATAATTGTCGTAACTCATTCCATAGCAAAAAGATTCGTGAAACACATTTCTTTGGAAATTATTTCATTTTTCGTGTAAAACTTTGCAACACCGCAAACACGTATATTCCATGTCTTTATAAGTTTTTTCAAATGATCGTGAATGAAAGAAACCAGTAGTCTTTTGTATTTCATCTTCGTTGGATAAATCGATATTAGAAAAAAATATTATCGATTTCTTCCAGTTCGCAATATATAATGGTTATTTTTTTACAAGAAGCAACGTATTGACTAATTTTATCCCTTTCTACAATCGTTTATGAAGAAAAAACAATTTCATTCATCAATTTTTCTTCAAATTGGTGACTCTGATGACCTGATATAAAGTTTGTTGCACAGCTTTCCAGTAAAAGCATTGATGAAACTCAAAAAAGTGAAAACTTTTATCAGTATTTATCAAGTGAATGTCGCAACTCACTCTATATCATAAAACTAGACAAAACGTTTTTTTCTTGAATTGATAGAATTTCTCGTGTTAAGCTCCATTTTCCATTATTACTACTAAGTAGCAATGCTGAATATTTTATTCGTTTTTAAAGTTTTTTGGAGGTCTGAACAAATAAATATAGTTTAAAAAACTAAAAAACAAGCTTTCAAAGAACATCGAACTGAAAGGTTAAAATTTTTTTTTTAATTACCTTAAAACAATTACGAACGAAAAATACTAGTATTATTGTGAAAACAGCGACGGGCGCTTTGGAATCAATCAGCCGTATATTGTTTAGAAAAATGACCATTGATATTTTCCGATTCCTGAGAGGGAGCCTAAAAATCAGCTACCAAGCCCAAGGCAAGAGGCGCGCAAAGGAGGGTTACAAATAAGGTTGCAAGCGCGCGTGTTAATGAAAAAATTATGTTTTTCAAATGATGAAATACATGTGAAGTGAGTTCGAATTATATTAAGGAGGTTACGAACAGCGCCATCTGCCCGCGAATAGATCAAGCAATAATGTCGATAATTTGTCAAATACAGATCCCGAGCTTGAGAGTTACAAACAAACAAACATACATACATGCAGGTGAAGCTATTAAAAGCGTGATAATAATAATAAAAAGGTATTAATCAACTGTCGATAGGCCAGAATGGCCTGTTTGAGTATAGCCTTGATGATAGCACGACCAGCTGTCGAAAGCGCTCGCATTCTCCTAAAAGATAGTAGCGTGACACATTTTGTTGAACTTTTAGGTAACTTGTTATACATTTTCACTCCATTATATATAATTCAGTTTTTGATTTGACTACTTGAATGAACAATGAAGTCACAGTTAAAATTCCATGCATTAAAAGGATCATTTCACTTCGTTCCACCAAATTGGTAAACACACCAGGGGTTTAATGCATCATGATTCTTATTCTTGTTTTTTTAATTTTTGTAGTATTTATACGAAAACAGGGCTGCGATGTTGTACTCTGAACTGCTGGTCTATCTAGGTGTACTTGCTGTTAATACTCAAGATGTGTGGTAATACTTTCTATCCAAAATATGTCACTTCGATTCAATATTATACCGCAAGAAACTTTCCTCATAGTTTAATTTTATCAATTTTAAAATAGATAATTATCAAGCACGTGATGATCTTGCATTATTTTTCCTACAATCATAAAAATGACAATCTTGTTCTATTTTCAGAATAGAATCAACATTTAGGCTTATTTTTGTATAGGTAGAACGTTAATAAGAATTCGTCTGCATAATAGGAAATAGGATCGATTTATCGATCCTCTGGTGAACTGCAATGAAGAGACAACTAGGCGAGCACATTTTATTCACAATATCGTTTGGAGCTGTACTTGAGTATGAATTTATTAATTATGTAAACTAGGCTTTTAATATACTTTTATAAGGAAAAGAATTCATGTAAAGAAAATTTTTTTATCAACACTGATATCATCTTGCAGAAAAAGTTGTTAAGTCCAGTGTCTATAGTATAATTTAATAAAATAAAATCACTCATTTTATTGTGATATTTTCAATGGACAGTTCACAAAACCTCAACACGTGTTTCGCTATGCAATAGCTCCCTCATATTGGTATAAAAATTGTCCACTGAAAGTGTTACATACTTGATAAGAGAAAGAGCTTTGTTTGAAGGTGATTGACAATGTTTCATGGTGCATTTCATTAGTTCGTGCTACCATTGTTTAAAATCTGTTTTTCCGTTAATCAGCTGTCGCCCCCATATGAACCACGGCTTTCCGATCGTGAGTCGGGCGCACTACCACCGCGGCCAATTCCACTAATATGATATAAAATGATTTGAAATCCTTGAAAGAATCAATAGAATTAAAAAATTAAAAAAATTAAAATAAAAAACAATGAATTAACATACAAGCAACAATTGAAAATCGAACAATTAATGAAATGAAAATGAAAATTAAAAGATCTCAGCCAAGTTACTTCACGACGTTTCGATTGTTAGTATCCACAATCTTCTCCAGGTGATGACTGGACTTATTCCCCCCATGCCCCCTACCGGGTTGAGTGCCTTGAGTTGAAATCTTCTCCACACGGTTAATGTGTGCAGAACATCCCTTCTTGTCCATCCACCCCCGCTCCTTCGGAGCGGTCCTCAACTCCTCAAACGTGTCCTTTGCGTGTTTTCTCATATATGCGTCTATGTAGTGTATGTTCAGGTCTAGATCCCGAAATATGTACCTAATTGGTACATATCTTGGAGGGTTTACGGCGACCCTTACGCACATTATAAATCCAGAATCATATAATACTCAATTATTTCATCTTTTGGAATCCTATTCAGTTTCACAGACTGTTTAAATATTGTTCTTAACGGAGTTCCGTTTTCTTAAAATTTTACATATATTTTTAAGAAATCAGTAGCGATTTCCATTGGTAAATCTGGTGTATATTTACAATAAAGGTTGAAAATACTCTTGAAACAGTTTCACCAATAGATATCGTTATAGAACTGAAATTTGTTTTATGGTTGGCATTTAACTCGATCTCAGAATTTATCCTTGTGCAGACTATGCTTTCTTGTCTGACCTGCTGTTTTGTTTTAGTGGAATTAAACATTCTTTCAGTATTAGAAAGCTCTAAATACTGAAGAAAAGATAATTGAAACATAGAAAGTTTCAATTCTCTTTTCTTCATTATGATTTCGTACCACGTAGTAACGGCTACATCCATCAATTTATAGCTATAAATACTTTTTCAATATATCTCATCCTCGGTCTTACCTTTCTCGACCACCAGGTGAAAAGGGAACACTCCGGTTCCCATCGCATAACAGCTGTTGTTGACAATTCCTCTGCTAGATAAAAATCCGAATAAATAACGACATTTGGCTTTGTATTTGGTATGAATGTGCGGGGTTCCATTTATCCCATAACATAACTATCAAAATATTTGAAAAACTGCTGATTGTGTTTTTTTTTATTTTAAAATTCTTTGTGTAAAATAATAGCACTGTACAATGTTTCCCTACTAAACGAAAATTTATCGATTTCTTAGACTTACATATTTTTAACTTTTGAAAAATAGCTTTTTTCTGATATATTGTATCAATTGAATATATATTATTAGGTTGTTTCGATAGTTTTGTCTGTTTTTATGAGTTTAATACCTCAATTTGGGTTATTACAGCAAATGCAAGTTTGAACAAAATAAAGTTGAGTTTATTTCATGAGTTTTTCAAATTCACTTCGAAAAGTATTCAAATTGATGTTTCAAATGTTGGGTTTTAATTTTTAAACGGATTTGTTT
>WOGO01001645.1:0-17551 GCA_015342085.1 Leptinotarsa defecta
GATAGATTCAATGAGGAGTGGTTCTGTAGGTGTGAAAGGGGTACTACTGTGTTTAGTTTCTATGTCGTCCTTTCTTTTTTCTTCTTTCTGTAGAAGTTGCTTTACTGTGAGCTCCTTTCCGTCGGACACTAGTTTATTTCCTTTAATATAAGTTTTTTTATTTAGAGTATCCCTATATAATTTGAGATTCCTCTTCAAAACTCTAAGTTCTTCTCTTTGCAGATAAGTCAGATCATTGGCTATTGAAATTTGGGTTCCTCTTAATTTTTTGCAATTCGAAAGTACATACTTCTTTCGATCTTTCGATCTTTACTGGGCAGTTTTTTCGAGATCCTACACAAATTATGTTTTTAATTTGATTTTCGGTTATGTCTACTTCTAGTAGAGCTTTCAGCTCGTCTTTAAGGTACTCAAATGTTATTTCGTGTCGTTCTTTATTCAATCCAAAAACGATAATATTATTAGACTTTTGTTCTTTTTCCAATTCTTCGATTTTATTTTTTAGAAAATTATTTTCGTTCTCTAGTTCCTTAATTCTCTCGTGTGATTCTTGAATCCTTATTTGAATTCGGGCTTCGCTGGCATCAATTGCATTCTTCAGTTTCGCTCTATTTTGTCTAATTTCTTGCAGAATACTCTGTATATCATTCCGTCCGAGAGACATTCTTAACAAGCGGCAGTGTAAAGGGCGCTTTAGTTGGGATAGATAAGAAATGTATTGTAGAAGTTTTTTATACTGTTGTGCGATTAGGAAATTTTTGCTCGCGTTTTTGTATTTCGTCGTGACCTGTTGTTCAGAATCTCTACTTTACAAATTAACTAATTGTCACTCTCCTATCTAGATTGTAATGTCTCTCAATTCGTTGTTTATATGCAAAATTTCTCAACCCATTCACTGGTGTAGGAATCAAAATGATACTCACAGTGTCACAGCCGTTAAACTCGAGAATATCAGCGCATATTTAAACACGTCTACTCGCGACCAATTCAATAGAAGATATAAAGATATAAAGAAGATATAAAGCTTCAAATCCTTTTTGTAGAATTCAATATTGAAATACTCAAAATTAAGAATACACCCAAAGGCTCAAAAATTACTATTAGAGAAGATTTGACTCCTTTCCGTCATAAAACCGCAATACTGTCTGGTAATAAATTTGGATATAAAAATGTATGGACCATTGACGGAGAGCTTCGTATCAAGATAAATTATAAATATTTTATACTGAGTTTCAACGATTTATGTAAACTGATGGCAGAAGCTCTCAACTCGAATGAATAAGAAACTTATAACTGTTTTTTTTAATAATTGTTGGTGCAGTATTGTAACTCTCTTTTTTCTCCACCAGAAAATATTCAATAAACTATAATTTAATATTAGTTCATCAACTCGCAATATAATTTAATGTCCTTCGATATGTCCTTCAAATGATTATTTTTTTCTTTCTATAATGAGTAGAATGCTTTCTATATTCCAAGTGTCAATAAAGATTTTGTGTTTGATTTTTCACTATTATATAAACATTTATATAAATTAGGATGCTGTGTATCTTTAGTTCCACTGATTGGATTTTAATTAGGTAGAATTTTTTTCCCTCCTCTTTTTGTTAGAGGTACTCTTAGTTACGAATCTCAAAATGGCAACTCTGAATCAGGGTCGTCGCTATGGGGGGGATGGGGGAGCCTCCCCCCTGCTTTTTCGATTTGCGAAAAAGTTGGGAAGTGAAGATAGAAAAAATAATAGCAAAAAAATGAATAAAAATTAAAAAAATAAAATGAGAGAAAAGAAAAGGAGAGGTAATAAGGAAAGGGAAAGAGCCAGGACAAGGTTGAGATTTCCCAGCATGCATAACTTGGAGATCCCATATTTTGAAATTCTGAGTTGTTTGAAAACTTCAAAAAAGTTTAAGAGAACAGTTGAACAATCCACAAATTTTGAAGTGACAATTTCATAAAATTCCCAGCTTTTCGATGTTTATTCGACTTGGAAAAGTTGAGAAATTTCGAGTCGTGAAGATAGAAAAAATATTAGTAGAAAACAATCATCACAATATTATTTAAGTGTTGTTTCCTTTCATTTGTATTGAATATTCCTATATACATGGTGGATATGGTGGAAGACGAAGGACCTTGGTCCAAAATAGAATAATTTCCATTATTATTTTTATAATTACCAAAATTCATTTTTGTTTGTGCATACCCTAACGGGCATAAGCATTCAGCTAATCTTTGGATAGCTAAGTAAGAAAATTATTATATTATAGTAGTAACTAATCCCTTGACTTTCATTTCTTCGAAAGTCGGGAAATTTTGCTGGTGGAATTCGGCTAATTTGGATTCCCTCCCCCCCTGGTTTTTCTTTTCGCTACGGCCCTGTGTGCAGCTGAAAATAGTGGCATCTAGAGTCATACTAAAGTTGCCATATTTTTTTTGGTTGTTCAAAAAATAAGGTGGATGTTCAAATTTCGCGGGCTACGATTAGCGGTTTTTTATTTTTTATGTTGGTACATTCCTTCCGAACACATGTTCATAGTTTCAGCTGTTTAGTATGTTTAGTTAGTTGGTGACACTGTGGCCGAAATTTTTCAAAACCGTTGCTAAACATGAAAGGTCCTTCAGACTAGGTAAGAAGCAACCACAAGTTCCAGAATCTAAATGAAACGAAAATTTTGTACTACGCGGGCAAGGGAAATGGAAATAATCTCTGACTTTATGCCTCCAATTGTCAACTATGAACTGCCTTATAAAGTACTGTTACCGAGTAGAGAGAATTGGATTCTTCGGGAGAAGGAAATATGAAGAACAGGTAGTTGTTGGATCAAAAACACCTTCCGGTTCTGGTGCAGATGTTTTCAGTCGCAGACCCAGGACAGAGATATCAACCTGCCTTGGAACTTATGTGACTGTATTTCAACCGGAAGTATACGCTATTGAATTATGTTTGGAAAAATATGAAACAGCAGAGCACATACTCTGTAGCTGTCCCGCTGGGGACCGAATCAGGTTTTTAGAGTTCGGCAGAGCCGGCAGGTTTATAAAAAAAATCTTGAAAAATATTCGAATTTTTATTTTTTATCGCCATAAGATAAGTAGAAAGATAAGAAAGGATGCATTTTTTACTTTACTTTCACTTTATAAATCTTGATTTCATTATTTAAATGATGATGTAGATAATTTCGTGTAACATGCGGATATTTTGAATTTTCAATATCCAATTATTTTTGATTTCTCAACATCACTTTCAACTGGATGATCATTCCCAAACTGAAAAATAGTTTCCATAGCCTTTAAACCATAAGTTCTTGCAAGTTTCAATTTCCACAGGATATCACCCACAGCTATGATTTATCCATCGGTTCAATTATGATAACCAAAACCACAATGATTATCTGTTCATAAAAAACCAGATCTTTGATGATGGATGATCAGTCATTAGAACAAGTTATTACACGTTAAAAACAGCTTGAGGAGGTTCCTCAGGTTTTCCCCGTCGATCATCATTCAGTTAGTATTTGTTCTTCCGCATGAAGTCTTCAACCTTGATGAATTCATCGTCGCCAGACTCGTTTTTGTATAATCCATTTGTTCATAACAGTTGGTGGTCAGTTTTGAAGTGAACAGTGATTGAAAAAGGCAAGGTGAGTTTAGGTACTAAATGTCTTATAAAGACATTACTGCATAGATTTTAAAATATCTTTTTGTGACTTATGGCGGATTCCCACCAAACGAACAGAACCAAAACAGCAACAGTGTCGATTTCGACCAAACAAAAATTTGAGTTGTTGAAACAGGAAACACTTTGAAGACTTTGTGTCGCAGGCGACTATTTTTGTCGACAATAAAATATCCCGTCGGCAGGCTATGATTTGTAAACTGAGTTCGCTATGTGAAAACGATCTGCAACAGATCGGCCAAATTGAAATAAAAAAAATGTACCGCATTAATTCATTTATTTAATGATACAGTATCCTTCTCCGACCGTACCGCTTCGATTTCTCGACTCAACAGACTCACGTCGCGCAGACGCCTTCCTTTTATATCGATTAGGAAGGTTCTAGTCTAGACTCGACGCGCGTGGAAGATTCTATTTGTTCTCAACAAAATAGGCAGGCTATTTTCATTGGTTTTTTTGTATTGTTGTTCATTTCTAACAATATGAGGTTGATGAAAAAACAATGGGCAGTTGAAGAATGCCGCAATTCAGTTGTTATTAGTGTAGCGGAAACAACAGAAAACATTTCACTACAAAACACGCAACTCAGACTAGTTCTTGTCTGTTTGGTGGAATTCGAGTTTGTCAAGTTTGTTGTTTTCTGTTTCTGTTTTCGAAAACCAAACTAGTTGTAAGCGATTCCCTTTGGTGAAAATCCATCTTTATGCTTAACGGTTATTGTAGATGCTTTCGTTATTATTTCATTTTTTATTCTTTTTTTTGTCAAAGAAATACCTTTTCTCCAAAAATCGACTTTTAAAATAATTTTGAACCATTATAATAGTTTAAACCCATTTTGTATCATTCGATATGCATAAAATTGTTTGGAATCATGTTGCAATTGGTTGGAGA
This sequence comes from Leptinotarsa defecta, assembly GCA_015342085.1. Taxonomy (NCBI): domain Eukaryota; kingdom Metazoa; phylum Arthropoda; class Insecta; order Coleoptera; family Chrysomelidae; genus Leptinotarsa; species Leptinotarsa defecta. The sequence continues at coordinate 4,565 of WOGO01001645.1, forward strand.
GTTGGAATCATCTCTAGGAATAAGTGAACTGTTTTTTTTTGACTGACGTCAATGTCAAAATGAACGATTGATTCTTGCACCATCTATCGACATGTGTAGAAAGTTGGGTCAATATCTTGACAAAACCCCGGTGAAAACACCAAGATTTCTGTTTGATCAAAGTGAAACTTCAGATCGTTGTGTTGTTTAAAGAGAAATAAAACTTCAAACAACGGTTAGACAATGTTGAATGTAAGAATACTGTATTACGAGACATCTAGGCCTTGATGATCGAGATGGAATTTGAGTGTTTGGGTTAATACCAAGTAATTCTAATATTGTGCAATAGATGGCAGCACATGAATTATCAGAATATTGAATAAAAAGGAGATGGCACCTATCGAACAGTTAAAACCTAGTATAAATACTATGGTTTCAATACATATCAAAGTTTACTCAATAATAGTGATAATAAAGCCATCCACAAATGAATTTAAATATAGAGAAAGTGAAAAAATACCCAGATGGGAACGATTAATGGTTGAAAATAATGTATTAACATCCTTCTTGATATTTCCGTTTTGTGCATTTAGAAACTTGCGTTTCTAACAACTTAACCATGCCACATCCTTCTTGATGATAATTTACAATTGTGAATTTCACTTATTCTGTAAATAAGTAATCTCTTAAGTATTTCAGTATTTGCTCTAGATAGGTAAGTAAGACAGAATTGATGATATAGATTTCAACTGGTGACTTGAAAATTCAAATATGATTCTTATCAGCCACAGTCAAATATTCATACTCGTATTCAATTTATAATAACATTCAATAAGTGTTAAAAAAATTCCCCTTTGAATGTTTGTTGGCGTAAAAAACTATAGTAAGTACTTTAAATACGAAATACAGACTCTTACCATAAACTTTTTGAAGTGTGCTTGAGCCATATTAATATCTTGTTCTAAATTCTTGACCTTTATGTTAATGTTTCAGCTTGTTTTAGTTCTTGAGCCTGCTTTGTCAACAAAACCTAAAACTTTTATGACAATAAAGCATTTCTGACTCTGACTGACTTACGTTTTAGGAAATATATTTCGCACTATTTGGTTTATTTCATTCATTGTGGTTAGGACTTGAGGACCCCACACAAAATTACTCACTACGGTATAAAAACATCATATCTGTTGTCCATAAATACAATATTAAAATATTATTGTGTTACTTCACGCATTTTTCAATATTCAAGGGAACTTTGCTTTGCTCACAACAATTATTCAAATTTTTCAAGACTGTCAGTTGTGGTTGTAACATTTCAATCATTTAACTAACCCTATATTCCTTTTTAGATGTTTTACCGAGCTTGCGCTATTGTCTATACGATGGCAGCACTTATACCGAATGGTCAATCAGCACCAGGGCCGGTTTCTGACAGCCCTTCAATTTCCCCTTGTGCAGCTTTTTTCAACTACGAATCTACAGAAAAACTGGGGGAACGAACGGGAAACTTGCTTGCAAAGTCCGAGGAGAATCTATATGGGGTTTGGATCAGGCTTATTTTCGATCGAGATGTTGAAAAAGTTGTGGTTGCTGTGAGTTTCATATTTAATTCTATACAGGACTTAATTTTTATCTGAATTCATTATTGCTATTTCGGAAACGGTAAGACCTACAAGATTGCTCAAGTTGGACAAATGTTTTTGATAATGAGGAACTGAAATCATTTCTTTTCAAATGGAGGATATCAGTGGTTGCTTTTGAAATATTCGCCAAAAATTGGCGTGATGGAAAAATAAAATGTTTGACTGTGCACCTCCATTTTGAATGGTAAAAAAGGCAGAACAACTTTCAATACTGTTCCAAATTCGTAATAATCTTGCAATGCGACGTTTTGTACCTGAGGTTTCACCAACTTGATATTTTCAATACGGACCTCTTGTTTTTATATCGATTTTTGTAGCCACTGCCATAACAAATTCAGCTGTCTATTACAATACAGGTCCGTATTTCAAAAAACAAAGATGATTATGGAAACTAGTGAAAGAAACGTCGCACTGTGATGTCAAAAATCACAATGTTTGGCAAATAATAATAAGTGGCCATGTGTCCTTACTGCATATTTTAACAACAAACATTAGGTTTTCAGTGAAGTCACAAAGATAAAAAGTACTTGAAAACGGTGATCAATCCATGTTAGATAGCTATACCTCTTCTATCACCTCCGCGACTTACGAGCGTATAGTCCAATTCCTGATGACGGCACCGTGGATGGTGAAATGCCGCCCACCGTAAAAAACCCGAATTCATACATTCCACATTGAAAATTTGACATTTCAGCTTCAAATACATTATAATAATAATGGAATTTGTTGTTTCGGATCGGCTATTTGTTTCAGTCTGTATTTGAAATCAACTTCTGTACATCTACACATCTTTGTAAAGAGTTTCAATTATTTTTCTTTTAAGTTTATTTTTGTATAATGATGAAGAAGTAGAATGCCGAAAAGTTGCCTCCCAAAAATTATCAATTTAGATTTTCAACGGTACTTTCTTTCATGAAGTTCATGCAGCGGTTTTTTTCTAAATACCAACTATGAATAATAATCGATCTCATTCTTTTTCATTGAATCACCCTGTATACTGCATATATCGAGCAATTCCGTTCCTGAATTCTGCCTGGCACACCCATTTTGAAGCTTTCCTCTTTGCAGCTACCACTGTTTTCGTATATCACTAAATGCCTATCAATCATAGTTTATTTTCTGCACTGGTTCAAAATAAACGTATCACAGTTCCTCTGAACCATTATTATTAATCTTAATCCTTCAAGTTTTTCGCGTTAATAATGTTTCGTGTGGCGGCAAATTAAATTCCACTGTGTAACAACGAAGTGATAAATGAGAAAGAACAGAGCCCCACCGGCTGATATATTGCACAATCAAGGATTCGGAAGGACTCAAAATAATTCATGCTAGCATTAGGGTGCACAAAAGGAGTTGTCCTTTCTTTTTGAATTCGAAAGATAGAGATTTTCGCACGTTGAATAGTAGCAAGTGAAACACGATGTCATAACTTCATATTACATGATACTATGACATGGAGACGTGATGTAACGTCACATGGCGTTATGTTATGTTATGTTACGTTACGTGACGTGAAGACATGATGACATGACATTACGATATGATATGACGTCACCTGACGACATGATGTCATGACTCGATATGAAATGACGCCCTGACATGATGACATTACATAACAACATGACATGAAATATGATATGACATGATATGACGTGATGTGAGTTGACGCGACGCGACATGACTTGACGTGACGACATGATGACATTACTCGATATGATATAACATGACGACATAATATGATATGATATGACAAGACCTAACGTGACGTGACCGGACGTACGGGACGGGACAAGGCGAGACGGGATGAGACGTGACGTGACATTAAGTTGACATGTCGACATGACGATATGACACGACGATATGACACGACGACATGATATGAAGACATGAAACCATGACGATCTGACGTGACGATATGATGTGTCATGACGACAAGAAAACATGACAGATGACATGGTGTGATATGGCATGACATGAAGACATAACATGACATATGACATGTGATGACATATGTCATGTAACATTTCATGACAACTCATCATGACATATCATAACGCATGTCGTATCGTGTCATGCCATAGCAAGTCATGTCATGTCGTCATGTGGTCATTTCATGTCGTCATGTCATGTCATATCAAGTCATATCGTCACGTCACGTCACGTTTATATTCATTATATTATCATCAATTCGTAGTTGTTTTTGATCGATGGTCGTTATTAATTGTCAAGGTTTGGAAGTCCCTGTTGCAAGGCCCAGTTTGTTGTGAGTACAGTAGGAATCAATATTTTTATCGGCATTCGATCCAACAGTTTTTCAAAAGTGAGGAATCTACCGAATCATTCATTTGTGCCTTTGAAATCTGTTTTAAAAAAATCTGTTTAAAATCTGTTTTTCCGTTAATCAGCTGTCACTCCCATACGAACGACAACTCTCAGAAGTTGAGAAACTTGTGCGGGCTGAGGACTAATGAGGTCTTACCTTTTAACGTGTGATTCCTAACACAGTAAATGTCTTTTGTCTTTTACTCATTGGATCAAATCTATCTGATATGATGTGATAATGTAACTTTGTGATATTTCATCAAGCTTGTTATTGGTTTTAATATTCCGAGACGACTACTCGCCATTCCAAAAACAAAAATATTGAAAAATATAATCAACACTAAATTGTTTCTGATGTTCGCTTGGGGTTATCTACAGTTTCAATTAAAACAAAATTGGTAGTAGAGAGAAAACGTACTGCTAACTGATTAAAAACTCTGTTAATTTGCTAAATCCCATCAACCTTAATCACGTTAAAACTCAGATGATTTCTCTGCGAAGAAAACTTTTTGTTCTTTTGTGAAATGAGGTGCGGACAGTCTTGTGAATTTCAACTAAAAGAGGATTTTGAATGAGAAAAAATGGATGGCTGTTTTATGCATATCTCCTTGGAAAGTTAAATGGAACAAATGCATGAAAAAAATGTACTTCAGGATACTTGAAGAAGATACGCCCCCAGAAAAGTGAAATATCGAACTAACGTGCATGACCTGAATATGCGATTTGCGGAAAACCTTTCACCACTTTCTTTAACAACATAGGATTTATTAACGCTCTCTTCTCAAATATCAAAATGCCAATGGGTATGAAATCTTTAAAAACAAAACTGTTTGATTATCTACAATCTCAGTCAAATACTTGATATTGGACAGTGATTCTGCTATTATTTGAGTTCCTTTGTATTCACTCCCTTTGTTCATTTTATCTGTCTGTTTAGGGTTAGGTGGAAGAACAGATAGATACTTAGTTCATCGACTAAATTAACTGAACCTCGAACAATATTTGATTTATAGCATGACATGAATAATTTTTTTGGAATATCAGCCTTCATTATTATCAGTACTAAGACCTATTCCTGTTATTGTCTGAACAAAACATTAAGGCAATCCTCTTTTCGAGCAAAGCTGTATAAATGTACTTGTATACTATGTTATGCCTACTTCCAAGTATTGACTGGGAGTAGGCAGTCAAGTCCACGCTTGGAAGTAGGCAGATTGAGATTTTTCCAGAGACCAACGACGAGACTTGTTGAGTAGACAAGTTGAGACCCTGGCGTCGAGTCACAAAAACCTTACAGCGTGTCACTACCCGAGGAGTAGACAGATTGAGACCACAGTGTAGTCATAACTTTTTGTAAATGGATTCGAAGTCGAAAACGAAACGTCGAACATCTGAAAATACCAAACAGGGTTCAACTCGGATATTAATAAGTAGAGACAGAAAAAAAATTCACAAATGTTTAGAGTTGTTGCTACAAGCCTGTGTTTTTGAGAAAAAATAGCGGCAAATTTGCCGATTAGCATGACCGTTAAGAGACAAAGTACACTCATCAGAAAACATAACGTCTTCTAATTGGGTGATATTGTTATCCAACATGTCCATCATTTGCACACAAAAATAAGTTCTTCTATAAAAATCGTCTTCCATGAACTCCTGAGTAGGCAACATTTTATAGGGATGCATTTTATTTTCTTTTAATATGTTTACTGTCGATGTATGGCTAACATTGAATGTAGTGCCTGTCTACTTGATGTATGTAGGTTTTCCTCAAACTAAAGCAGCATATCCAATCTGAGTTCATAACTCATTGCATGAGCAGCTGCTTTTTTTATCTGCCCCACATAACCAAGCTCGCGAAACTGCTACTCTATTTTGCTTATTGTTTCTTGAGAATTTCTCATGAAATAGGCGAGCTACTTCCTGTTCTGTTCGGGTTTTATCTCCGTAACTAATCATTTAACTGTTATTTTATGCATTTTCGTTAATCTAACCATTTGTCAGACTTGAAGTTAACGAACTTCAAACTCAAATTGAAATACTAACAACTAATGTTGAGTTGAGAAGGCGTTTTAAACTAACGTTGCCACGGAAATTATTTAAAGTTTTTAAAGGATACCATCTGAAAAGAACATTGAAGAGTGCATCACAAGTTAATCATTTCATATTTGAAAGATGATTCCAGTGCCAATTTGATGGTTTAGAATTGTTTTGAACATTCACTTATAGAAAAATCCATCTTCTGGATCACCCTGTAGATGGAGTCGTTGGGCACACTGTAGATGCCTATTTCAAGAAAAGTATTTATGTCCTACCCAATTCTAAAGAGAATGATTTATAGTATTTCTTTTAGTTTGTTTGACTTTTCTTTTCCAACTTCGAATAAAATACGAGATTTGTTTCAGGGCTTCGATGTTGTATCTCCTGAGGGTAACCCGAGAGAAGTCCTGGTGAAAAATCGCAATGAACTACTGAAAGAGTTTCAGCCGTTGTCTCTGAAAATAACGATGTTTTACAAAGGCGACCTACCCCCCACTCTGGTGGAATATCGACTGAATGCTAAAAGAATATGTTCAGCTTCTAATACGTGAGTTTCTGAAATGATCAAAGTTTTTAGTTAGAAAGAAAATTTGGTTCAAAAATTACAATAGTCATTATTGTTCACACATAAATGCAAACAGAGCATATTTTATGATATGATCTGCTCAGTATTGACTGAACGCAGTGGTAAAGGGCTATCAGGCTCAGATGCAGTGGATATTTTTGCAGATTTCCTTATTTTCATTCTTGTCAAACAGCACATGTTATAACGACCTGAATATTGTTATCAGTTATCCCACTTCTGACACCAAATATTACGTGGCTTTGCCTATAATTGACTACAACTATCAAACTGCTACACTGGCAAGAGAACCAAACACTTCAACCGAAACTTCAAACTGATATTCGAATGTCTATTACCTTATTAAGCCACTTCGTACCGCACTGTCAACTAGACTTCCCAGATATGCGCGTTGGTAGTGATAGATATGCGCGTTGGTAAAGAACATCGTCCACGTTATCAATGGGACTTTAGATTCTTTGGAACTATGTTATTATTATCATTATTTATATTTCAGGTTACCCACAGACTTATTCGAAGGAGATGCAAACTCTGAAAGCTTTCTCGCTGAACTTCAGACCAACTCCAAGCATACCATTCCTGAGCAGACATACAAATGCGGAATAGAAACCAATCCGACCAATAAGCAATACCCTTGGAAGGCCTCGCTTTCCTACAATCACCTCAACTCAACCAGACCTATTTGTCAAGCCATCCTTATAAGTCCATCCCACCTCATAACACCTGCCCATTGCGTTACGTCCACGAAAGAAGGAACCGCAGTTCCAAGTGATTCATTGTTGGTTCATCTTGGAAAAAAAGATCAGGTGAAGCTATCAGACGTAGTTGTCCATCCAGGATACCAAGCTGGGTTCCTGGATCATGATTTGGCAATATTAAAGACAACTGCTCCCTTGGAGGTAACGGACCATGTGAGACCGATTTGTTTATTCGAAAGTGAAGTTAGAGAAGGACGTGACCTGGCGTTTCTGGTTGGGAACGAGATCGGGAAAGGAGACACTGTTGCACAAGAGAATGTGGAAGCTGCAGCATTCAGAATCGACGGAGGGGAATGTGAGCAGATGAATCCGAAGTTGAAGGGTGTTTTGGGAGAAAACACCTATTGTGTTTCGTATCTACCAGGTGAGGTTTTTAGAATGATTCCTCACGGTTGTGGGGCAGAAATGTATCTACTAACAGCTGGATGCATTTGTAATCCAACGCTGTTTCCTATCGGTGGTGCTGAGCTCAGCTTTGTAACTAACCGTTAATCATTGATATTCGACGATTGAGTCTTCTATCGATTGATTCCTTGAGGAAATAATAAGAAAAAGAAGATGTAAAAGCATGTAGTCTCAGGAAAATATGATTTTTGGAATATTCAAACTTTTCCCATGCATTATTGAATGGCTCAAAGTTCCTTTCCTTCTGGTTTCTACCTGTAATTATCTTTGGAAGAGTGAACAACTTTTTTGGTATGGGAGTTTCGTCGATGGTCATATGTATGAGCTCTCAAAGGAATCTAAAAGACGTTTGCCATGAACTTCCCGCAGAAGCTATATGAAAGTATGTGTTTTTATCGTGTATTTATTCGTTCAAAAACGAAAAAAAGTGGAGACAGTTACAGTTGATAAGGAACACATCGTTATCCTCCTCTGTATAGTACAATTTCACATTCTCAAACGGCAAACCATCATCCGAGATCAAAGTCACAGCCATATTTTCTTGCAGATGAGGAAACCTGTCAAAGTTCTCATAATGTAGGCGGAGTTGAGCCAAAGTGCAACCTACTCCCATCCCGAATTCCACTGGAGCGTTATAATTATGTACTTGGAATTCCGGCACTGCCTTCAAAGAGCAACCAACCATCATATATTCATAAGTACGGGGTATTGTTTGGAAAGTATTATGCAAAAATTGAAGCCAAATGCGACTTTGGCAAACTGAGTGAGTTTTTTATGCATATTGTCGCAACTCAGTACTCGCTTGGCTTATTAACGAGAGGATTTTATTCGCTGTTTCACCCATTCATCATTCATCCAAATAATGGAAGAACTCGTTTAAAAACAAAATTAAATATTTATTGCGACGAAACGAGGAGAATACTTCAGAAAAAAACTCACACTAAAATGTTAATCAAGAATACACCAAAAACTTACATTATACTGCCACCCAGCAGGATTAAAGAAACGGAGATGTGCTGCATTGCTGGAACCTTTTCTGGAGATCCATAAATACTGAATGAATTTCTCAACACTGTCTTTTCATGATCTTGACCTCTCTCAATATTTATGAAGATTTATACGGTGACATTGCAACTTTGATCCGGTCACTTTACTAAGGTAAATTGCTCAGCATGAAAAGTTTACGTATTTTGCGAAGTATTTGCAAAGTTTACGTATTTTACGTTTTATATTTCTATATCCTGTGGTCGTATCAATTTTGATATCCATGAACTTCACGGTTTTTCTCCTGACCATAGTGAAACCGTAGGCTTTTGAGTTTGGAGTGTCTCCATAACAGAATGGTACTTGATGGAGCCTGTAAAGTCATAAGGAGCTTAGATAACCTCCTTGGCGTGGTCCGCGACCATGATATGGCGGAAATTGAAGCACTTCTCTTCAGAGCAGCTGCTTGAGCGGCTGATGAACTGATGAACAAAGTTTTCGACTTTGAAGGAGGTGATCAAAACTCAGCCACCTAGTTGGAACCCGTTGAGCAGAAAGCCCACATGAAAACTGCAGAGATCCCTCCACGTCTGAGGCAACAAGAGGATGAGCCAATGCATGGGGTTTTCTTTAACAGCATTGAAGACCTAGGCTCATCAAAATATCTGACCCTAATGTACCTGCTGTCGGCATGTCAAACATATGCGATATCACCCTATATTCGTAACATTTTTATGGTATGAAGGGACATGGGTGTATCCGGGGAAAAATGAATTCGTGTCCTTCCTCGAACGAAGAAAGTTCATTGTTAAGATTGATTACGTCATCTCGGAGGAATTTGAGACAGATATTGGTACACCCCAGGGAAGCGTACTCGGTCCTCTAATTTTCCTCATTTTCATTAACGACCTTCTCATTCACAAAACCCAAGGAAGGGTGCTTATGTATGCAGATGATACTTGCATTACTGTGTCAGATACTTCGTTTGTACGACTATCTGACAAGGTCAACACAATCCTAAGAGAGTTCAAGGATTGATGCTTAAAAATAAACTTATGATTGATCATAATAAGACGGAATATATAGAGTTTTGTAGCAAACATAGAACACCTCTGCATTTACCGCTCCCATTTGAAGAAGTGTCAATTGAGCCATCTATAATGGTGAAGTTCTTAGGAACACAATTCGACTGCAACCTATCATGGAACTCGTATGTCGATGTAATTTGTGGCAAGCTGAACAAATGTTTTCATGTGGTCACCACACTCCGAAACATGCTGGAACGAGATTGTCTGCTTGAAGTTTACTATGCACTGGGGTACTCGAATTCGAATTTGAATTTGACGACTCTGTTAATATCTTAGGAATCCTCGTTAAAGTAATGTCCTCCCTGCCGGCTTATCAGCTTGCCGCACGAAGGCAGAAATCTTGGCCGGACAAATGTGAGAGGTAGTCATCCTTAGCTCATAACGTCTGTTCAGGGCGCATGTTTCTCGTAGCCAATGATCACTCACCCCAGGGTGTTGGGAGTTTTCATTTTTTGATGATATTGACCCTTGATGATGTTTCGGGGCCACAGGACAGAATCCGATCAGCTAAACCTTTGGAAAAAAATAAAATGATAATGATATTTATTTTATGAGACAGGTGACTACTTATGAGATATGAATAAGTACTAGTAGGTTTTTTTCTAGAACAGGTCGAAACAAAACAATTTTAGTGGTGATGGTCCTGATGAAGTGGCAGACTTCTCAAAAAAACTTGTTGATTCAAAAAATTCCGACGATTTTTCGGTAACCTCAACTTTTCCCATTTCAGACAACGAACATTGCATCGGGAGTTCTGGAGACGGGTTCATCTCTTCCAAGGACGGGAGGTCCATTCTCAGAGGTTTGGTACCATTGGGACTCTTACTACAGGGTGGAAAAGAATGCAAGGAGAACAGTGTTAGCGTTGTGACTGATGTTGCGAAGTATAAGAATTGGATCTACCGGACTATATATCAGTATCAACAGGCTTAATTCATTCTACAAATTTACTACTTGATCAGCTGATTTGGTAAAAACAGTTGTGATAGCTATCTGATAATAATCAGAGTATATTATAAATACTGATCGAATATGCCCTTCATTTATTCGAGTATGTTTTTCCTGATAATTTACTTATTTTTTATCTAACGACAAATTTTTGCCGCAGTTTCATATTTGTTGAAATAACTAATATTTGACATCGTTGGATATTTTATTTTCAGTACAAGAAATTGTCAAAATACTTTTCCTGAAAAATCTTTAATGGTTCAGTTACAAGGGTTGCTTCTATAAAAATAAAAACTCCTTTCAGAAAACCTCCTGTGAAATTGATTTTTCTACATCTTCTACGCCGTTAATCAATTTATAATTCTGCTCACCCTCCGTTATGAGTTTTCATTAGTCGCAATTGATTAACATCGCTGTTACATTGGATCCGAACCATTTCAGAGCGATTATAATCATATTCATTCGGTAATGCTGCTGTAATATTGCGTTGGGGGTTAATTTCTCTGAGGTATTGATTTCCATCGGTTCACGCTACCCTTCAGTGAATATTTGCAGTAATTATGCTCATGGTTCCGTCGATCCGTAAAAAGTATACCGGTTGTCAAATTGTTCTACATAAAATTTGGGATAACCTTGACAGCCTCTGTTTAGAGTTAGGATACGATTGACCACGAGAGATTTGAATAAATATATCAATCGAAAAAACTGCAAGAACTACACCTTATTATTTCAATTATCTTCTTCTACTTCATCGTCGTCTTCCGACCGTTGGAGTATTCCAAAATACTTTTTTTTATCGTCTTCAACGACATTGAAAATAGCATTCGTCTGATTTTTACTATAATTTTGAACACGCTTTTATTAGCCTCAGTTTTTTCAACTCCCAAGCTCGAGATCTGTATTTGACAGAATTATCGACATTATTGCTTGATATATTCGCGGGCAGATGGCGCTGTACGCCATCATCATATCATTATACATTATACATCTTTATCCTGTATTTAGATATTAACTAACGAATGAAATTATCAATTATAATGTAACATTTGATAAAAAATGAAAATCATTATTAATTACGAATTTATCATTAATTCATGTTGTGTATTATTGTCATTAACATGAAATAATTCAAACTCATTTAAGTAAATACATGAATTCGAAGATGTTCCAATCTCAACTTCAATATTATAAAACAAAAACGCTCAGTATTCAGAACTCCATCTTTTGATATTTAAAGTTCATAGATATCGAAATTGATGCGATCACAGGATATAGAAATATAAAACAATCAAAGTTGCAATGTCAGCATATAAATCTTCATAAATATTGAGAGAGGTCAAGATTATAAACAAACAGTATTCAGATCTTTATTTGAGTATCTATTGATCATCGGCACATCTCCTTCTCTCCAATCCTGCTGAGTGTCAGTAAAATGTAAGTTTTTAGTGCTTTATTGTATTTTTTTACTAACATTAGAGTGTGAGTTAGTGAAACAATCTGAATTTGATACCAATGTTGGAGAACTAGAATAAGCAGGTCTGGATCCTAATATAAATAGTTACAGGGGCAAAATTTCCTCCACAACATCTACATGAAACAATGTGATAGTAAAATTTGATGCAATTTTTATACAAAAATTCAGTTCAATGAATATTTTCTTTGGACTAGGTGAAAGCAACAAAAAGTTGATGTTTGGGCCGATTTTATTAGAAATGTTTTTGGAGATTATTTGCTGTGTTAGGGATCACATTTCGTCTACTCCTGCGGAAGATCTTATCAGATGAGACGCGATGTCCGCCGCAATTGCAGACGAAACATTATGACCAAATACCTGAGAATTTGTAGACCGGCTAATAAACTCTCAAACAGTTAGAAGACAAATTATCAGATTGATGCAGACAATAATCTAGTTTTACATAAGAATTTCTGTCATTTTATTTCTTTCCGTTAGTGGTGAAACGAAAGATTTCTAGTTAGATCTGACAGAGTCATTATGAAATTCAACTCCTGTAAACTACTTTCTTTGAAGACATCCAAAAATCCGTTTTCAATCAAACACAGTCAGATGTATATTGTGTTTGTATATATATTACCTCAGAAATTGGTTTCGAATAATGAACTGTTGGAGTTGGGATGACATCCGTTATTCCCAAAAATAATGGCGAAAGAGAAAACAATGGTTAAAATCAAGTCAAGAACGAGAACATTAAGGGACTTACCTTGATTCCTCGTGGTCGTCCGCG
>WOGO01001646.1:0-17550 GCA_015342085.1 Leptinotarsa defecta
CAGTATCTGAACCACGAATCCAACCACCACCATTTGACTAAAAGAGGAATCATCAAGACTCTGTTAGACCGTCCTATCGGGTTCTGTAATACGAAGGAAGGTCTCCAGAAGGAACTAGACATCATCAGAAATGATCTTCAACGGAATAGCTACTCCAAAGCGATAGAGGAACAAACTTTGGCTAAAAGAAAGCAAGGAAGAGAAGCCGTCACAACCAGTGCTACATCAGAGGATTATCGGAAAGGATAAGAAGAATTAGATCCAAGTTCTACGTCAGAACCTGTTTCAGATCCGGAAACACTATACGTAGCAGCTTCACGAAAACTAGGCCACCAAACGCAGACTGCCATTCCAAGATTGCATTCACCGGATACCCTGTGAGTGTAGAAAATACTATATCGGTGAAACTGAAAGACCATTGACACACACAGCAAGGGGAAAACAGCAAATCAGGAATAGCAGAGCATGTTTGGACCCATCAACATAACATCGAGTGGTCCCAAGCTGAGATCATACACAGGGAGGAACATTGGTTTAGGAGGAAATTCAAAGAAGCGACATACATGTTGTCCATTAATGTATTCAGCCCAGCTAGCGTAGAAATACGCAACATATGGAAACATATATTCAGTCGGAACACAACCCACTCCCGCCAAATGACCATCTTCCACTAAACCAGTGAAGCGGAGAAAAGAAAACGGAGATAAGTGAAAGTACTCGAATGATCCATTAAAAGTCAGTTTTTTGTTACTTGCTTCAGTCTGGACCAAGTTCCAAAGTTATTTTAATTCCTTTTCAGATTCATATTTTCAAGTTAGTGTTGGGGAATCCCCGCATTTGACTGCATGCGCTTTTTGATTGAATAAACTTTCAACATTACTATTAATATAATTTTCGTAACCCATTTATTCTTTTTTCACTGTGGAATATGTGAATTCCATAAGAAATGTTGGTTTATTCTATCTAAATATCATCTGTTACTAATAAAATTCATTGATATGTGATCGAATTCGTCAATACTTGATGAAAATCCATTTTAACATATTTATATATCCTTTTTTTGTGAGATTTTGACTAAACAGTTTACAAATCTGCTACACGTGTACACTATACGAAAGCTTCTTCAGGTACGTTCAATACTGTTATTGTATAGTGAAATACGTGTTTCATTTTTGTACAATGTTTGGTGAAAAACTCAGAATGAAGTTTCATTCCATTAAATACATTTATTGGCATCTCATAAATGAAAATAGTTTCAGTTAGAACAGTGATGGAAGAAAAATTACTGAGCACAGAAATCTTACTTTATCTGGATAAAATGCAAACAAAGTAATGAACCTAACTTGATAGCTTCATTTCTAGTTGAAAAAATAATGCCTGTCCTATATATTTGACAACAAAAATTATTAATTAACAATTGAGAACCAAATTTTGTACGTTTCTCAAATCTTTGAATCTTGCAAATCCTTGGATCTCGAAATAAACATAAAAATTTCATTTTTGCAAGAGTGTTAGTTGAAAAGCTTTCGACATTCAATGTCATAGTATCATATAATTATTGAGTGAATAGTTAACTGTTAAGAAGTTTTAATCAGTGGCACGTCAGTTTTTTTGACTATAAAATTTGTTGTGTTAGTGTAGATGATACAGAAGTCTACATTCTAATGAAAAAGGGTTAGAACGAGACCCCTGTGGAACTCTACGTCACGGTCCCAACAATCCATTATTCAAAGAAGCCCATGAATCTGGGTCGGTTGAGATGCTGGGAAACAAAACAAATGAGCGTCATTTTTCTCGTCGTCCGGCTCATTATGATCTGTGAGGCGGGAGACAGGAGACAGGCAGTCTCGTTACATAATATGCGTGAAGTGTAGTAGTGCATTTCTGTTTAGCATAACAGGTAGAAAGGCGGCTCTGGTGGGCGGGCGGCGACATTTCCAAAAGAAATCGATGCATTCGATATTCGGTGACCCACAACAAAACATTTGCACCTGTACGTTCGATGGGCTCTTGACCCTTACGTTTATTAGCGTGCAGAACTCGTCTGTCCAGTTCGCGCTGATGCCAAATCAACCATGGCAAGTAAAATTGAACACTGTTGAAAAATTTTGAAAATGTATGAATCATTTCTAAGATGAATATTCGCACTAGTTTTTGAAATTTTTACTCGCTGATCATGAATCTGAAGCAAAAACTTGTTATTCCGATATGTTTTTGGAAATACAGTCTCTTAAACATCGAAAAAATCGGCCATTTCAGGCCGCAGTAACCTATCGGGGTGATTTGAGAAGTTTGCCTTCTCCACACCTGTATAAAGTTGTACATGACAACTTCAGATCGTAAAAGGTGATAAAACCCAAAAAGGCCGATAAAAATCAAATTTGTGCTACAAGAAACAAAAACGTTTGATATATACTGTGAAAAATACTATTTTCTGCAAAAAACGTTACTGCTAACAGTCTAAATTATTCAGATCTTATCGTTTTATTATAGTCTATAATTCTTTTTATACCACGATGAGAACTTGAAATTTTATTGACAAAACTCACTATATTAACTTTCTGTGAAAGCGTATCATTACAAAAATGTACAGTTTGAACTATGCCTTACTCATAAATTAGGAGAAATGGTATAATGTGCTCACCAAAAAGTTACTCAATAAAAATCATGATCACTTAAAATTCTATCAACTGAGCCGAAACATTAGATGAAACATTATTATTACTGTGTTAATGGTGTCTGATGTTTGTTTCGCTAATAGATGGCTGTCAAACAAATACCGAACAACGTAGTGCCTTCGAACTTACTAGATTACTACTTCTAATGGCTTCATTCACCTAAATGTATTTCTCAGGACCAAAAAATAACCCTTCATACTTGATTATGGCGTATGAAAAATATTGGCCACATAAAAAGTTATAGAAACTCAAGAAGATAACCAAACGTGTATGACATCATTGTAACGGACCTTTTCTCACCTCTTTCGCCGACTTTTTCTCACAAAAATCGTCACTGCGGTCGTCACTCTTTCGACTCGCATTATGCAAGCAGTAATAAAATATAATCAAGGTATCTATATCTTCGAAACAAGCGAGCATCAGAAGCAGCGGTCGAAACGGATCCAGTGAGTTTGAGGCGACAGCCAAAACAGCGTTGGCGATCACGATCTGCGATAAGAAATACTGGTCCAAAAGCGAAAGACAGCGATATCTCTGATCGCCCGGCTGCAAAATCAGCAGTCTGCATCGCTATCGAGAGGCAGAGCCACCCCGACTTGACAGTGACGGACGAGAGAGACACTGCACTGGCGGTCCACTAATAAAAATGTCCGCAGGGATTTGCAAGACGCCATCGCGGAATGCAAACGTGCCAACTTATGTTTGGTATTTCAGTTTATGAAATGATTATGTTGTATGATCGCGGAATGGGATAGATGACAAGGTAATAGCGGCAATCTTCGGATCGGAAGTTGGAAAGTGAGGTTATGGTACATGACACGAGTAAGTTTTTCGACGACGAATTGTTTAAAAACCCTCTTTCCAAGTGAGTTTGTCAGTTGTATACAATCAAAATAGAAATTATCGGTGACAAGGCGAAACAAAACTCATATCGTTACACGAAATCTGCCACAGATACAAAAATCATTATGAATTGATGCAAAAATTGGTAGAGATCTCGAAGATGGCCGCAGGAATGTTTACGATAAGGAACAAAGTGTGCGACACACATATATGTTATAAAATCGATATGGGCCATAATAATCTGCGTTAACAAAGTTAAGGCAAATGAATATTTGTCAGAATCGCAAACCCAATATTTTACGTTTAACTGTAATTTTCATGCAAATCTGTCAACGATCAATGTGGGTTATTACTTGATTTGAAAAAAATATTTATTTATTATCTGTTCTGTTGCGGAATGTCTGAAGGTCTACAAGAGAATGCAGTTCTTGATAATTTTATGGTTCTCGGGTGTAATTGCGGATTTGAATGCAACCAATCTTAGTAATTCTCTGAACATTTGAATATGGATCACCTATGATCGGTTCCAGACAGAAAATACATATTCAAGATAGGATCTTAGTGGAGAGCAGTAGCAGTTCTGAGTACTTGATATCAGTAGAGTCTGACGTGCATCTTCTTAGGAAGCTCAGCATTTTGAGGGGGCTATCAACAGTGACTGATAAGTGGGACATAAACGAGAGTGGGTTGTCTGGAAGTAAATCCAATTTTGGTGGAAATGACTCAATCTGGAATAAGATTTGTGAAAACAAAACGCACCTTCGTACCTACTGTTCCTATATTCTTCTTTTATTTTCATTATACGTTTCTTGAGGGTTGCATATTGCTTCCTCAATATTTCACAAGTACCAAACAACATCGTTTCATTTCACCCAGTACTCAATAAACTCTCCAAAGAGCGAATCATCAGAATGGATCTATGGACTGCCAGTGAAGATTAGTTTTCAAATATGACACTATCTTTGTATGTTAACAAACGTCAACTCACGTGTTTCCAGCATTTTCATTTGTTTCTAAAAAAACAATGGTATACACATCATTAATCAAGTCTCAGTTGATGACTAAAATAAATAGAAATACAATTGGCACCATCTTGCGGCGAAGTTAGAACTACCCCACTAGGCCTACACCAATATCTGTCAAATATTTTTCAGGCTGAAAGTTGTCACATGTTTACAAAAAATTTTAATTTTCCCATTATGTTTATAGTCATATTGAGATAATTCATCTTATAAGTGTTCAAAAAAAGGGGGGAAACCATGTTTGGAAGAATATAAGTACCAAAAATTCTCAAAAACTGTATAGATCGGATAGTTTCCAATTTATTTAGAACTTGTAGTAGCATTTGAAGTCTAGCTTCTCAATCTCCAGATGGACCAAATATGATGATGAAAAAACTCTTGATACTGATACTGCAAATCACCTTGATTTCCACAAGTCTGAATTCTGACTCTGAAATACAATATAACAAAATTTTTATACATGTGCGTTGATAAGTCTTCAAGAAAAGGAAATATCTGAAAGCATCAAGTATATTGAGGAGAAAATGACACATAGCTGATGAGTCAACGGAAGAAATAAAAATTCCATTTCTAAACGATATATAGCTATTGAGTGGTGAGTCATAAAATCTAAGTTTCAGACTTACTTTGAAGTTACTTTCTACCTCAGCCATCATGGATGAGGTTGAAACAGACAACGATAGAGAAAAAAGTCGGTAATAGAAAAGTTTTTTCCTGGTCATTAGTTTTTTGAGACTGACCTTCATTTTTCACTTCACATATAATTCTTCGTATTGGCAGTTAATAGCTGAAAGGATATGACTGTATCTGGATTCTGCTGAAAATGGTATCTCAAAGACATCAATAGATTCTGATTTTACAGCAATGTTTAGTAGAATGAAATGAAGACGAATTCATCATTATGGAGGAATTCACAGTTAAAAAACGAATTAGACGTATTAACAATCATCTACCGAATGTTTTCATTACGAATATGAAAATGTTAGTGGCTCACCTGAAAGTGAAAAAAATAAGATAATATATGGTATATCTAGTCTTCAGTTTACGAAAAAAATCATCAACGCCACTTATTTCGAGTGTAAAATATAGATGTCATTCCATGTAATCATATCACCGACAGGTAATAATAATTTAATCTTTCAACAGCAAAACAGGTTCAAATAAATATTCAATCAGTTCCTGAGCAAATGTATGTTTCGTTAAAGTTTAAATCCTCAGGCCCAACTTCAAAGAGTACTTGAAATTAATGGAAGTGATTTACAACTCCCGTAGAATACTGTAGTAGTACCTACCACAGAGTACCAAAAGTATTCAACAATTCACATTCCCGCATACCACATAAATCAAAACTGGAACCAATCAGTTGATTGCGTATAAATTACATCTCTTTTGCTTCACAGTTTTTTCAACTACGTTCCTTATAAGCAGTTATTAACCAGGCATTTACCAATATCTAAAAATGAGCAAATTGAATAGACCCGTGTACAGTCGCTTACATTATAATTTTTGATTGTGCATATATAAATGTTAATGAAAGGTAATAGAAAGACTACTTTAGACTACTTAAGACTACTTAAATCCGACATAAATATTCATGGGGGATTCGTGCATCTCGGAACAACTATCCATCTACTTCATTCCGATTTGACAGCCACTCTTCGAAATGAAACAATGTGGATGGATAGATATGTGAAATGTTCAACTGAAGTCCGTTGTGCTGCTTTTTGGCTTGGCATTTCCTTATTGTGTAATGAAACATCCATCTAAATTTGTCACAGCTCATTTCATTCCGCTTTGATTCAAACCGAAAATGAGAAAGTTATATAGAACAAAATTCAAATTCTGATCACTGTAATAAATTTTGCAAAGGGCGGTGAAATATCTGAATTGTGAGGGTAATATTTCATGGATATTGAGGTAATATTTTTGATGAAATTTGTTTAATTGTTCATTCAGGATAAAATTAAGGAAAAGTTAAGTTTCCAAGATTTTGTTCTTCAAGTTATAGAATTTAACATATTTATGTACCTATCTGAATTCTTACAAATCAAGGGAAAATATAACAAAACAATACAATATTTATTATGTTCGTATCACCAGACTGCGTTTCTCCATCTTGAAATGACGAACAGCATGAAAATGAAGTTCTTGAAATATGATAAATATCACATCAAGTATTTGATACAGTAATGTCGCTATTTGTTACCCTGCAAATCTTGAGTATTCATTTGCTTAGAAATAATATACCAACCTTACAAGATGAATGATTGTATGGTACTAGTAAGTACAATTCTTACAGTACACTGGTACTGCTTGTTTCTGCAATACCAAACGACTCATTTTATCTCAGGCACTTCACATCAACAAATGGAATGTGGAGCTAGTATAAGCAAACCGAATATTTCATGAACACATTGAGTTGAAGACAAACTTTCGTAAGTACTACTTCATTATCTGCTAATGATATATTTGTAAACGATTAGATCGTATTCAAGGAATTTTGTTGAAAACAAAAAATAATAATTAACAAAGTATGCTTAAATAAATGGAAAAACTTTTCCTGAGTGAATAAGATTTCCTTCTGCATGAACGCAACTGTTTTGTTTTCTTTTGTCAGATATTGGTGACGCATAATGTTTTGTTGCCCCAAGTGTATCTATTTTTATATAAATAACATTTGAAAGTTTGTACCCATTTCATGTCGCTACACTTTCCAATATTTGAGATTCTCCACACTTTGTGATAGTTAAGTTTTTTCAAAATGGCTAGATATATGTAAAGTAAAACTATTGAAAACACATTCATTGTTATTCGTATATTTACAAATGGAAATCTAACACTAGATAATCATTGATTTTTATTTCAAAACTATTACTCTCAATGGATTCGTTTACCATTCTTACACTTTATTAACCGACTAGACGTATGAAATATTCTATAAATAAATACAGCACTCACTATATGGCGTGATAGTAACTAGTACTCATAGTACGCCTCTCAAATTAACTTATTGCCCGAACAAAAGAAACATTAAGTGAATAAGACCTGGAGAAAAGTTGTGAACGGTTGTTGTAATAGAGCACAAAAGAGAATATGGTGACCCAATCAGAAGTCAACAATGATAATTCCTGCAATTGTTGAATAGTGTAGACAGAGTGTTGCATCTTACAATAAAGTGTTATTTAAAAACGTTATCATTGATTTTGAAGTATCGGACAATTACATCACATGCCAGATTTTTTTTGTTTTCATGTGTGTTTTGTAGGGTTAACTGAAGATAACTATGTTTTCGTCGATATGCATTTGTTTCACCACTTTAAAGATCTTGCTAAGGTACTGTTCAACTTCAAAACAGAAAAAGGTATCCTGATTTCATGTAGTTCATGCAAGAAAGTATGAACTTTAGTTTTTTCATCATGAAAAATATTTGTTTCTCGTCACTTGTTACCAAATTAAAAAAGGGCTTGTGACAGGCATGGTCGTCACTTGTTACCAACTTAAAAAAAGGCTTGTGACAAAATTCCAATTCAATAAACTAGATATGTATTTATATTGAGCATACAAAAAACTTAAAAAAAAATAGTAAAATCATTTTTATCAGTGACATTTTTTTCAAGAAACAATTTTCAGATTAAAATTCACCAAAAAATGTTTTTGGGCATCTTTACATCATTGCATCTGTGCGTTTTTTTTTTTTTGAAAACTTGAATAATTTTATCAATATGTAGTTTTCATTACGAAGAAAAACAAACTAATAGAAATAATCCATTGCTACATTCAGATTTTTACTCTCGTAATACTATCGACTATTTTCAAAAAGTGGAAGATGTTTTTTTTTAATGTTTGATGCGGTTTTTTTCTAAAGCTTTCATAAAATAGCTTCAAGCAATGAAAAAGTTCTATGTTTTCAATTTGAATATGATCTGAAGTTTCATATTTAGTTTCAACTAGCAAAAATCAACTTATCAACAAAACTAGAAAAAACCTCTGTCCAAAGACCAGAACTACAACACTCATCTCGACGCGCGTTCAATAGCCAAGTTGGCATTCCGAGAGGAGATGAAGTAGACGAGTTTACTTCTCATTCTACACGAGAGATTTTTGTTTCAAAATTAAAATTATAAATCTGCTCAGTACAGTTCCTATGGTTGTTATTTTCTCAGAATAGTTCCTGGTCTTTATGGATCTTCGTTCAGAATTCCGATATCTCAAATAGTTTTTGAGAATATGTTCCAAAAGAAACTAGAAACGTGATTTGGCAATTTTAAAATCACGACTATTGTGGTTCTTCTCAGTAGAACCAATACCTGTTGGGTATTGGAAACGGTTTCCTGAAAAATGGTTTGGAATATTTGAAAGGGTGATCGAAGAGTACCTCAGTTGTTTTTATGCTGTTTTGAGAACAACAAACAACTTTGTGAACCAAATAGTTTTGGAGTGCAAAAGATTATGTCTTATTTTACATACCTACCTAGATGAGTAGAATGATATGATTTTCTTACCATTGTAAAGCTACCTACCATTTTTTTTCACAAAAAAAATGATTGATTCAGGTATTTTTCAACTCTGAACAGTTCCGGTTATCAACTACTGTCTCATTTGGGTAAAGAAAACAACGAACTACCTAAGTGTTCACTAAATTGAATTTTTTCGTTCGCTTCTTCTGAGGTTTCATTTGTCGTGGGCCAATGGAACCAGGCCACAAAAATATTGGATGAAAAATGCACACATATAGTGAGGCCCCTTTTTACATCAAAATGTGTATTTATCCATATTTTGAACACGAACATGTAGTCAACTCTAGTTTAACTCCATCATCTCTTTCTATAATCATACAATGATTTATTATATTGAATTCGGATGATAACAGACTGGATTAAAGATAGTTTTATCATCAGCTCATGAAATTCTTAAAAGTTAGGCCCTCTGTGATTTTCATCCTCCTCCGATGATTCACCAAAACTTAACAGTAACTTTTCAAAAGGAACAGTTTAACTTCAATGTTCAGTTTGGATATTATAAAATCAATCATTTGGAAAATGCATTGGTGCATGGCTTCCATTTCCCACATCGAAAATAATTCGGCAATTGACACAATTAGCACAACCCTCCTGTTTCAAAAGTTAACAACAATAATATATTTTTCACATATAGTCAGTGGGCATATTTGAAGACTGGATACGAATCAAATCATCTAAAGGAACAATTTGTTCGAGCCAGTCTCAAGTCCCTACACTGTAGGTCAATAGACTGACACCTATCAAAAAACAACTTCTCTCCTGGCTAATACCACCAAGGGCGTTGAATTATATCTGACAGGTGTCAGTTCAGGATTCTTCACTGAAGTTATTCCTGCATATTCTGTTGACGATACAACTGCCACAATAGATTTTTAATTATTGGAACATACTTGCAGACCGGTTTCGGGCTGTTTGACCGCTCGTCAGTGCAAGGTTGTGTCAACATAAAGTCGATGATTTTCGAGAATTGAAAATCAACAGTCAACAAACACCAGGTTTATCATCGCCTCATTTGCCTGTGAACCAGGTAACCAACCGCATATCAGAAATTTGGAAAGAAATAAGGAAAGAAAACTTTTCACATATAGTCAGTGGGCATACTTGAAGACTGGCTATGAATCAAATCATCTTAAGGAGCAATTCGTTCGAGCCAGTCTCAGTTGTATCGCCAACAGCATATGTAGGAATAACTTCAGTGAAGAATCCTACACTGACACCTGTAGGATATAATCCAACGCCCTTGGTGGTATAAGCCAGGGGAGTAGTTGTTTTTTGATAGGTGTCAGTTCATTAACCTACATTGTAGGGAGTTGAGACTGGCTCGAACAAATTGTTCCTTTAGATGATTTGAACAATAATATACTTTCCAGATAACTGCTGTCAAAAATTATGGTTGGTAGCGGTTATTTAGTGGTTATTTTTAGAACATGTCTTGAAATATTTGCAAAAAACGGAACTACTTTTTTCCCTTGACTTTTCATAACGTCTATAATTTTTGTCGGGTTTTCTTCTCCAGAAGAAGTTTTCAGATACCATTCCTAGACGTAGATTTTTGATAAAATGGCACTTGTGAACCAGATTCAGCTTAAGAACCAGTTGTTCTAATTTTCCTCGACAACCCAATAACTCATGAACCGGTGGAACTTTCAATAGCAATGTTTGCGCGCCGCATACCAGCTCTCTTGGACACGCTATCATTAAAGGCAATATATCAATTAAACTTGTCATGTAGCACCTTATCGAAATGCCCGTTCGAGCATGTTAATTGCGAAAAAATGTAATTAAACTTTTTAATGAATATGGTAACCAGCAATATCGTCTAATTATCGATCTGGCGTACCAGATCACTTGTTTAATCATCATCTAATCGATTAAAACTATAGTGATTTTATCTCTGGACTGTATAGGCCCATTATCGCATTAGGTCTAAGTAGTAGCACAGCAATGGCGGCGAATTGTCTTCTAAAACGGGCTTATTATTTTACATTCGATCCAAAGTTGTAAATATTGAATATGAGTAAAATTTCGTTATTTAAGCTAGCGCTAAATTTTTAAAAATGTTTAATCAATTTTCATATTTTTGTACGTTGACCATCTATCTAAATTTAAAATTTGGCGCTCCGCTCTACTCTAGTAGTAACTCTAAAGTCGCAAAATAGACTATTTCAGAAACTTCCTTTTGGCAATGAAATGATACCTCCTTTTTTCGATCGCATTTGCCTTCTGCAAATGTATTTGCTGTCGCTCCTGTAGAATTTTTGTTTGGTATTATTTGTGGGCAAAAACCACACAGAGTCCAAGTAGAACCTTGATTTTTTTTGGTGAATTCCGAAATTGTTACATAGCTGTTGATGACAGCTGTAACTTAACCTGTAACCTAACACAGCTAGAGCTAGATTCAACTAGTATAGCTGGTACTGCAGTACCATAGTCTTTACTGAAAAAGATAATTTTGAGGAAGATATCACAAAAAGTTCAAGTTGAAAATTGTTTGTTTTTATTAATTCCAAAAATGTTACATAGCTGTTAATGACAGCTGTAACTTAACCTGTAACCTAACAGCCATAGAGCTAGATTCAACTAGTGTAGCTGGTATCGGAGTTCCATAAGATAGTCTTAACTGAAAAAGATAATTTTGGGGAAATTCACCTAATTTTAAATTTCGTTAACCTTCCAAATATACCAAATGAGAATGTTATTAGCAAATCTCAGTTATAGCTATATTTTCCTTCAGATATTAGTTGTGAAAGTTTTTGTCGGATTTTTTTCTTCATTCAACAAATAGTCACTATTTTGAAAAAATTCAATTATTTCATGTTTGAATCTGAAAGTGACATTTTTATGTTCAAGAAGTAGTTCACTCAAATTAATTTAGCGAAATGAAATGCCAAAACTTAAGATGAAGTACATATTTCATTTGAAGTTCATCAGTAAGCATTTTTTACATTATTTATGTAGAAATAATGTATCCATTTTAAATATGTGTCATGCTCAGGTAAATAAATCATCAATTCAAGCTTATCTATAGCCATTGACATAATTCAATGTACTTACGAGGGATCAAGACAAAAGTGAATATAACATGCTTCCCGTCTGTCGACAAACTGAAAAATACATCAAAATGACGTATTAACAATTTTTTTTGTATAGGTACGTATACTTCATCGATACCTATTCAACGCGTGAATCCACCTTGTGTTTTATACACTCCCCTCTCGCACGCCTATGTGGCTATGACAAGATGACTGGAACTTCTGTCGGACAGGTTAAATGCGGTGTATAAAATGCGAAGGATGTTTTTGACAAGTCCCGCCTCAAAGTTTAATTTCTTCTTATCGGTTCTTTCTTGAATCAGCCTCCCATGTGTGTGAGCTGTTGCTATTGAACCGTTAGAGTTTAGAATATTTATGCTATCAATCCTTTTTTGGCGGATTCCGAAATTGGTTCAGCGTACTCTTGATTTTGGTACCCGAAAGCGGTTCGAGTATAGAGTTAAGTAATGTGCTTGGTATTTGGCTTTGATAGATTTTCAGTGCTAGTTTCTGATTAAAGAATTTCAAAATTGAATTTTACATAATCGTTTGTTTGATAATCATCCGGAAGTACATGAAATCCTACAGGCCCCAAGGAATATTGATTTAAGTCCCCAATGAAATGAGAGAATATTGTTAAAAACAGTTAGGTCGACTCAGAAATTACATATAACGAAAAGGTTAATGAGTGTGCTAAACCCAAACTATCATATGTTGTCCGTGCGAGGGTATCTATGGTACAGGACCAAATCAGAACCTTCAAATGAAATAGATATAACGAAGACTTGAGCTACAGGCAATACATTTAAGAGACAGATCCGGTTCGTTATTTTTTTTGCGACACTGAATCACAGAAAATAAGTAAATCATGCAACAAAATATGACAATAATCTAACAAAATACCTGCATAAATTAGTATAGGAACCAATATTGTTGGAATGGGGGTCACGAAAAAACGTAAGGATAAACGCAATAAGCCCATGAGGCTAGATTTTTTCCGGAGATTTGAAGTCAGACGACTCCCAAGGACTAACAGAATCTTGACTCGGTATTAAACAGAAGAAAATAGAACTATCTGACTTGTAGTCTGGGAGTTGTTCTGTAGAACATCTCACAGTATCAATACTTCGTCTGCCTGTTCGAAACGTGAACCAATCAGAACAACGTTCTGCATGGACTCCCCATCACTATCCTCTAGAAATATCAATTCAAGTGCACATGTAGCTCTCCATCCAGTGGTAGCTGAAACTTCGAGATACTATTCTATTACTCACAGTCAACAATAATTAAATCCTGCGGCAAGACGAGGATGAGCCGATGGATGAGCTCTTTTTTAGTAACAATATAGACCTCGACTTATCAAAGTACCGGACCTTCGCTTTCCTCAGGTCGAGTCAGAAATTCAGGGATTCATCATGGCACACCAAAATGGGTTTTCATCTCATAGGACTACCGTAGTCGCGTGATGGGTATAGAGGTTCGAAACATCAGGTGCAAGGCCTGACGAGAGCCGTCTGAGAACTGATGACCGACCATCAGAGCAAGACGGTATTCATCGTGCAATTTTTCAGATGAGAAGCATATGATTCCACAAGAGTAATGAACACTGATGAAATAAAAGAACTCTTCGAACCCCAGAGACACTATCAGGACCACTCTGTTGATACGGTTGTTCGGGTTTTTGGAGTCCTTGGTGGAATGATGCCTTCCTACTCTCGAATCTTGAAATCACGCCGTCTTTCCTCGCTAATGCAGAAATCTAGACCAGGCAAATGATCATTGCGTCTGCTTAAGGTACATGATTCAAACACCCAACGATCACTTACCTCACGGTGTGGGGAGTAATCATTGCTTGATGATGCTGGCGCTCATCGCTTATAATAATAATAATGGGATGTATTTGAAACTTGAATCATTTGGAGTCTCGGACAATTTTTAATTGAAATTATTGATATTGTGGAGTATGAGAGTTGTACTTGTACTTTTCTCCTATATTAAACATAAAAAACGATTCCTGGTCTGAGAAGGTAAATTCATAACAGATGAGACATCTTTTCGAAGTGCTCTATTTTGATGCTTCATGATAAACTCATTTGATTTCGAAGCGGAGGCTAACTATCCTTTTTCTTATTTATATCTCAGTTTGAACTTCTTGTAATGTATTTGATGTTATATCCCACTCCATATTTTAGCACCTCCCTTCGAAATTCATTAATTCCGCATTCTCTCAATGAACAAAAAATAATATTTTCACAGTGACAAAAATAATTGGGTGTAAACATTCTTGTGATGAATGCGGTGCAAACAGCATAAAAATATGAAAATACTCGTACACGCAAAACAATAAATTCTCATGCATGGTAAAGGAAAGCTGAGCTGTTTACATTCTGTATCGATGCACCTGTGCACATAAGAGAAATAAAGCGTGCCCACAAGCTGTGGGCAAAAATATTCAACTCGTTTAACTTCTCTAAATATAACTTGCACTTGAGATTCGTTTGATGGAGTCGGAACAATACCGATTAATATTATATAGGGTTTACTGTATTGTAAGATTTTCATAAAAAATAATCTGAAATTATATAGTTCAAGTATAAGAATTCTACATTTGGGAAAAATGATATCGTTTACTCTACACATATATTCACTCATATTTCCCAAAATATTGTAGTAAATTCAAACATCACTTTTTTGTGAAAGTAAATCATATATCGTGTATATCGATTTAATATTGTTGAATTGAAAGAAAGGCCAAATTCCTATATGAGCATATGGACCTACCAATGGGATTAAAGGTAATTTTACTGTTGGAAATTGAATTGATATCCTCAACACCGATAAGTTTCTACCAGAGAGTATACAATTAAGAGACTGCGTGCCTAGAGGGCGCCCTAGAGTGGTGGGGGAAAACGTTGTTGTGCGTTGGATATCTGGAAATCTTCTCTATTCATGTACCAAAACGCATTTTCGTCACTATTATAATATTTATGCAGTAGCGGATTGAAATGAATGTGTTTTTTTCAGAATGTGTGACGAAAAACGGAAGCAATGTATCAATCTCAAATTTCTTGTTAAATGGAAAAAACTCCGACTGAGTGCTATAAATTGTTAAAAGAGGCCCATGGGCACAATTCTACATCTCGAGCGCGTGTTTTTGAGTGGTGTAAGCGCTTCAGTGAGGGCCGAGAGAGCAACGGTATCCAAATCAAAATTCAAGGCAATGTTGATCATTTTTTTTCAACATTAACGGTATCGTGATACTGAATCGGTTCCAGAGGGTCAGACTGTCAACCAGACTTACTATTTCTCAGTTTTGGCAACACTGCGAGAACGAGTTCGTAAGAAACGGCCCGATTTGTGGAAAAACAACACGTGAATTTTGCACCAGGACAGCGCACCTGTCCATAACGCGGTATTTGGCCGATAATCGCACAAGAGTGTTCGAACACGCGCCGTACTCACCAGATTTGGCACCGTGCGACTTTTTCTATTTCAGAATATAAAATCTGCTCTGAAAGCGACCCGATTTGAATAGATGGAAGCGGTAAAGCAAAAAACGGCAGAGCTCCTGAAAGTCCCCACCAAAGAAGACTTCCAGCACTGCTTCGATCAATGGAAAAAACGTATGGAAAGGAGTGAGGCGAGGGGAGCGGAGTATAATGAAGAGGAGCATTTTAATGTAGAATAATTTTTATAATAACATCCTTTTCGTAACCAGTCTCGTTATTTAATAGCTGGACCTCGTAGATTCGTAAAAAATGCCAATATTGAAAACGAGGCAGCCACAAGTAACGCACACTGCCATGTCTTATATATTTGAGCAGTATCTCAAATATACATCTTATGCAAGAACATATAAGATTTCACGGCTGACGTTACGAGCAAAGGGAATAAAATTCGGACTGGAAGGCCGCTGTCGAATGGAACCTGAAGTACCAAACGTGTCGTCCGGTACTGCGACAGACATCATCGGACATCATCCCACATGGGGATGCTAGTGGAACTTCATAGAAGGTGTTTGAGTGATAGATCTGCCGTTAGATTTTAACAACAAGCTGTGGTCGAGTTTATTATTTTAGTGACTAAATTTTATGAACGTTGTCTTCTCTATGTTCAAAACTAATTCATTTGAAGAGAACCATTCCCCAGATATTTTGATTTCTTCATTGGCCTTCAAGACTGTTTGCCCTACATTGCTCCCTGTAGCTATAAGGGAGGTATCGTCTGCATACATTACACAACTTTTATTAGAAATGTCATTCACATATATCAGATATAATAGAGGACCTTAAACAGAAACTTGGGGAACCCATGATTCGTCACCAATTATGACCTTTTCAAGCAAATCTGGATCGCTGTTGACGTCACATGAGTGATGCTCATGCGACGGTTTTTTTTAGTGAAAAACTCATCATTTTTGCCACGAGCTTCATGCCTGAAATTTCCGAAAAAATTATATGGCATGAGCCAACCGATATGCCGACTTCTTTAATAGTGATTCGACGCTTCTCCATATTTTTTTTTTCACTTTCTCAATATTCGGTTGTTGAGTACAATCACCGTACGCCACTGTCAACATTTTAAGTATTTCTGAGCAATGATTTCCATTTTTAAATGATGCAGTCTTTCAATTTTTAGCGCCGAACACGCAAAATACTTCTAACATGCCCCTCACCAACTAACTAAACATGGTAAACAGTTTAAACTGCAGTGAACATGTATTCAAACCGGGTGTACCAACATGAAAAAAATTTAAAAAAACGCTAATCGAACGTATGTAGCCTGCGAAATTTGAACATTCGCCTTATTTTTTGAGCAGTCCACGTATTTATGTTTGTTTTTTTTTGGTTACGGGAGTTTAGCATTTTATAATTTTCTTTTTGTTATTCAATCCATCCTTTGAGGTGGAAATTAAGATGAAGAAAATGTGTAAGAACAATCAGTTACTCAATTTTTCATATTCATGACATGATTATTTTGGTCAACATGTAGAAAAAAATATTCGTTTACCAAAAACGAAGTCCAGACGGCCTTAAGAACATATTCTTCAGCGGTCAACCTAAGTGCCACTTAAGTTTATTATTTGCTTTCCATGTTTGCTTGGAACTTGAAAATCGGATTTGTGTTTTGAATTAAAACAAATTACGTCTAACAAAACAAACATAACCTCAAGTCGCATGATTCTTCAGTTATGTCTACTTGGGTAGTTTGTTTATAGTAAAAACACATCTAAAATCAATCTGGACTTTAAAAAAACATTACCTGAATATACGATGGATATTTCATAGTTACTTCGTGGCTGGATTTCCACTTACTTTTCTTATCGAATAACATATATTTCTTCAGTTTACATCGGGAGTAAAAAGTATTCATGTGAATCCGCATTACAACTCACTTTATCTAAATTCAAAAAAGAAGTTGATAACAATAAATTTGTAGTAGCTGTTTTTCTTGA
>WOGO01001647.1:0-17549 GCA_015342085.1 Leptinotarsa defecta
TCAGCTCTCTCTAGGTTTGTTCTGGTTCTCAGTTTGAACTATTTCGAATCGTCCAAAATCAGTGAGTCATTTGTGAACTGAAAAGGATAGAGCGACCAAATGTTCAGTATTCATTTAGGTGACTGTTTTCTGACTGTTAGGAACAGTCCCGGCAGAGAACCAGAACAAGCCTTCTGGAAATTACTCTCAGACAGTGGAATATTCAATAGTCCAATAGTCTATGAAGCATTCTATTTAGTTATCAGTGTGCGTTGGAACAGCAGCAAGCGAATTTCAATCGACTAAATTATTTACTCACCGAGATTTAAAAGTTGCTAGTGTGCGGCTAGCCTTAAATAATCAAATCTTGACTTACTTGTTGATAACGAAACTATCAGTAACTATCTTCTTTGTTGACACACAGCGAATCACAACTTTTTTCTTGGGCAGATTTCTGCCTTGAATTTTCGTGACTCATTCGTCAACAAAAGAAACAAAACAAATAATAATTTCGATCTAACAGTAAATATTTTGAAAACTTTCTATTGAACATAACATTCATGAATGTTTGGATTTTTAGTTGGGTATTTTGATGAGTTGATTCACAATATTGATGGTAGTAGTTTTATAACGGGACAACATTATGGAGGGGTCATTTTGTATATGTGAAATGACGAGAATTTAAATTAAACTTTTTGGGAATAAATTCACGTCGATGGAGGAGTAAGTGAAAAACCAGCTCTAGTCTCCTTACAAATCCTAGAAATCAAAGCTTGTGCAAGCTGAGGATTGATGGGTTCTTGCCTATTAATATGCCATTTCCAGAACAGCAAGAAATATCGTGATGGCTCTGTGGTGTTTATTTTTGGCAGATTTTGGCAGATCAACACTATTTTAGTACTGAAGTTTTAATGTGTGTAGAAAGTTGTCTTTAACAAATTGTTCTCAATAAACTTGAAAACAATATTAAAGTACAGAATTATCATATTTGATTTTTGATTAATCTTCAGCCGAAACAAATCATGGAGTCTCGCGGTGTTTGTATTTTCCAAAGTACCATGTCAATAATACAGCCAATTCATACGTGGTTCAGCCTGACACCACTAACGAGGCCTATGATCTATGGCGAGTTGAAACAGCGTTGTTTGGTAATGATTTACGAATGCTTTATCTATGGGTAGATGAATCACTAATTTCTTGAAGACAAACCGTTTTAGATGCCCTACCAACTAGCTTGAAGAACCATACCATCCCAGTTGAAAAAACTCCTACTTCAGCCACAAAAATGCTGTGATTCAAGATAGGATGCTTTTGAAAAGTATACCATTCAAGGATAATATGGTGATATGATTAACACATTGTTAACCAAATTGCTAAAGCACATAATAGATAGTGAACGAACATAAAACAAAATACAGTTCTTTTCTTCAATATTCCTCCCCACTTTTATTTTTTGAAACAGAGTTTGAACCTTGACGTTGTGTCTCATGCTATATATTGTCATTCTATATATTTTTGTTCAGGCCGAGCCACATTTAAAGAGACTCTATTGAAGAAGGCAGCATAGAGAGCTTTTTTATTGTTGATCTTCTCTGAAATTAGACTTTGACATTGTTTTTCAAAATTGTAATATATATAGTAACGTGGTGAATGATGAATGATTACCACAAAGTAACGATTTCCCTGGCTAAAACCACGCTGCATATTGAATTATATCCGACAGACATTTATGCAAGATATCTTACAAAAGTAAGGTCTCCTAGATGTTTCCCGTTCATCCAGCAGCAGGACCGTGCTGAAATTATTCGAGTAGATCACCTACAGTAAAGTACAAGCACTTTTCTGTTTGGGTCGTATCTTTTCTGTACTGATGAGAGGTAATACTTTGAAACCGGTCTGAAGGTGATCTAATCGAATAATTTCATCATGGTCCTGCTGCTGGATGAACGAGAAACATCTGAGACACTAACTTCAGCTTTTCGGATATAAATCAATATCCGGCAGGGTATTAGCCAGCGAAGTAGTTGTTTTCCGGCAGTCATTTCCCAGGACTTAAGGGGGAGGGAGTTGAAAGAGAGGAATATCTCGAGACTTTTTTTCGAAATATTCATTTTCTAGTACCTAGATGTATACAATTCTTATTTGATGAATATGAGTATAATAGTCGCATCAAGACGGCTCCGGGAATACTCAGGAATTACAGGAATTCCGAAAGCTAATGAATGTGATGGACAGGATCATCAACTGCATATGAACCCTTAACAAGTTGTGGGGGTACTTGAATCTATTTTTTTTATACTAGACTGGTTCAAAAAATAATAATGATAATAATTGTGCATTTCGTCTGCTGATGGCATATGATTCTCAGATCCAATGATGACTTACTTCACTTATTGCATTTTGAGGATAATTTTTGACTCCTTTTTTCGCTTAAACTATTTACCTGTAAATTTTCTGTTTCTGTTAATTCGTTTAACAAAACAATTTCACCAATTTTGCTGCGTTTTCTCATCTTCAAAATACTTTGTTTATTTTTTTGTCGGTTTGGAATTTAATTTTGGAGTTATTAATATGTTGAATGTGTTAGAATGATGTATCATCATCAACAAACTTATTATCTGTAAGTGAACTTATTAAAAACGGAAATAATGTCAGTTTTGATGAAAAACACTGTTACATACGAAACAAAAACAATGTTTTGGTAGCCACAGCTGATTTGACAGATGGTGTATATAAGCTGAGATTACATACAAGGAGTTGTATGTTGGCTGGACCAGTGGTAAGTGGAAAACTATGGCACAGAAGGCTGGCACACATCAATAGTCAGGACATGAATAAAATGAGAAATATGGTGAATGGTTTGTCATTTGAAAACAATTTCAATATAAACAAGTCTCAATGTTCAACTTGTTGTGAGGGAAAGCAGGAAAGATTACCTTTTTCGAGTATGGGTGAAAGAAGCACAGATACACTACACAGAATCCATACAGACCTTTGTGGACCAATGGAAACTAGTTCATTGAGTGGTGCAAGGTATTTTATACTGTTTGTCGATGATTTTAGTAGAATGACATTTATATATTTTCTTAAAAAGAAAAATGAAGCATTCACATATTTCAAAATCTTCAAAACAATGGTGGAAAATCAATTTAATAAAAAGATAAAAATACTAAGGTCAGACAATGGATTGGAGTACACCAACAAAGAGTTTGAGAATTATTTAAAGCAAGAGGGTATAATCCATCAAAGATCAAATAATTATACACCTGAACAGAATGGCCTATGTGAGCGAGCCAATCGTACTGTGTTGGAGAAGGCTAGATGTCTAATGTTTGATGCAAAGCTGGATAAAAAATTTTGGGCGGAAGCAGCAAACACTGCTGTCTATTTAAAAAATAGATCCATTGCATCGGGACTTCAGAAAACTCCACATGAATTATGGTATGGGAGAAAACCAGACTTAAGCCACATACGTTTGTTTGGATGTAAAGTCATGGTACATATCCCTAAAGAACGTCGTTTGAAGTGGGATAAGAAGTCTGCAGAGCACATATTAGTTGGCTATAGTGAAGATGTTAAGGGCTACAGGCTATACAATCCTGTCAAGAAGACTCTTGTTATCAGCAGAGATGTTATCTTCATGGAAGAAGAATTAGGTACCGAAAAAGAAAGTGAAAAGTTGGCTATCTGGATTCCTAACGAAGAGACACCTGCAGTTGGCATACAGGAGGAGGTGAATGCAGATTCAGTGGGGGAAGCATCGCAAAATGTTTTAGATTCCCCAGAATGCCACTCAGATTCTTCTATGTATGAGGATGGGAATGAAACCTTGACTGAAATTCCAACTACAGATGATTTAGTACAAGAAGCCCAAGTGACCTCAATCCCAGAGCAGGAACCAGAATTATCTAGCAAGCGTCCCAGACGACAACCTGATAGATATGGGTTTATGTGTCACTCCAGTACTGCATCAGAGGAGATCATATTCTCAGAGGCTCTTGCGGGACCTGAGAGTGAGTAACGATGCTTGGGAGCTTGTTAACAACCCAGGTGACGTGACAATAGTGAAGTGTAGGTGGGTATTTAATGAAAAGTTTGATGTGGACAACAATGTGCGATTCCAAGCTAGACTGGTAGCCAAATGTTTTTCACAGAAACCTAGCATAAATTATACAGACACTTTCTCTCCAGTTGTAGAATATTCCACACTTAGATTATTATTTGCTCTTTGTATTAAGTTAAAAATGAATATTGATCACTTAGATGTAACTACAGCCTTTTTAAATGATTTTTTGAAAGAAACTATTACCTGAGGGTTTTGTTAACAAAAGTAGGGGAAATGTTTTGAAATTAAAAAGGGCAATTTATGGATTAAAACAATCTTCTCTTGCGTGGTATGACAGAGTTGAAGAATTAATTAGTGATTTGGATTTCAAAAATAGTCAGTATGAGCCTTGTTTGTTCACAAAAACAAAGGGTTAAATAAAAACTATTTTGGCCCTACATGTTGATGATTTTTTTATTTTTTTTCAATAATTCTGTTGAAACTGATAATTTGAAATGCATTCTGGGTGCAGAATTCAAATCAAAAGATTTGGGACCTGTAAGACAATATCTGGGTATGAGAAGAAATGTAGACAAAAATAAAAATGTAATAACTGTAGATCAACTACAGTATATTGAATAATTTTCTAGATTCAATATGTCAGATTGTAAAACATATAAAACCTCAAGAGAATGTAAATTAAATGCTAAAAAAGCTGATGAATGTGTATCTGATCTTCCGTATTAAAAGTTAATTGGATCATTGATGTATTTGGCAGTACTAACTAGGCCAGACATTTCCTATTCTGTTAGTTATCTGAGCCAATTTAATAGTTATTACAACCATACACATTGGCATTATGCTAAACGTATTTTAAGTTACTTCTTTGTATATACAAAAACATATTGTTTAAGATTTTGTAAGGATGATAGCAAGCTACAGGGTTTTGTAGATAGTGATTGGGCTAGTGATGATTTAGACTTATAAAGGTTTTTGCTTCACAATGTCTGGATCTGTGTCAGTTCATGGCAAAGCAGGAAGCAAAAGACTGTAGACCTTTCCAGTACAGAGGCAGAATATACTGCACTGTCTGAGGTAGCCCGAGAAGCAGTGTATCTTAGAAACCTTCTTCATGAAATTATAGGTAGTTTTTATGTGATTGAAATATATTGTGACGATCAAAGTGCATTAAAATTGTCAGTAAGCAATCAAAGTGACAATAAATAGAAACATATTGATGTGAACTATCATTATGTTAGAGATGTTATTAAATATAAATATATAAAACTTTTGTATTTATGTACTGAAGAAGTGACAGCTGATATTCTCACTGAAGGTTTATGCCCTGTTAAACATTATAAGTTTCTACATAAACTAGGAATTGTACCAAGATAATGTTATTTGTTTATTTTGATAAGTGGGGGTGTTAGAATAATGTATCAAAATAAAAATATTTCTTATTTGTGCTACTAGTAACGCCATGTCTTGTGCAAAATAGACACTTTAATGTAAATGTATGTATACCTAATGTAATAAAAAGTATTAGTATGTTAGCGACATTCACGTGTTTCTTTACAATGTTATCTGGTAATATCAGAACGAAACTTATTCCAAAAGAAGATTAAAAAAATCATATACCTGTTTGTGAGTGTTGATTTCTGTACACTCACCTGAAATCCCATCTTCTCGTCTGTTCTTATCTTATCCAAGGGAGATATTGTTAAATAAATTGATGAATGTAGAAAATTTCTATGTTTTTACCACTTTTATTTGTGGCTAACGTTACTGCAGTAAGGACATTTTCAAACTTATACAAGTTTATATGATTTTGTCTGAGTTACCTCAGACAGGCCTTTCAATCGAATGGCTTTATGATATTTGAAATTGATAAGATCTCCAGAACAAGAGCTTCCGTACGCCAGAACTCAGATACGAACAACTTAATATTTTTGGGAAAGAAAGTTTTTGGCTTTCTACTACTCCATCTTGATACAAAAAACAAGGATGAGGAAATTTTCCAAGGAAAGGAAGGAAGTAATCAATTCCAAATTAAGTAACTCTATTCATGGATGTATAGATCATGCAAAGAAGTAACTTTCAGACACGAACTGAAAGAAAGTCCTCCTGAAACAGCTACTTTTATATAAACATTGAATTACACGAAAGAAAAAAATTTCTTTCGAAACAAATACTTCTATATGAACAGTGAATGATACAGAAGATACTTTTCTCTACTCAGTTTATATTTCAAATATTGGTTATGGAATACAAATCAGATAACATTCACATGAATTCTACTTTAAATGAATGGTAATAAATTGCACTCACATGGAACACTGTCACCCTCACTGGTATACACCGATATTTCGCCTTAAGACACTTGCTGCAAGGCTCTTCAGTACCATAGTCATGACACCTACTATTCATAAAAATAATTTAGTCATTGGTATATTGTAAGTCATAAGATGACATTAAGATAAACCCGGACTATTTGAGTGCATATCTGAAAATCAAATCTAATGAAAAACCCGAACAGATTTCGCAAAAAAAACTCTTAGACCCCATGCGATCAGCGTGCAGAATGTCTAACTGTGAAACTTTATTATTTTTTATACTCTGTTTCTGGGTTTCTTTAGCTTTCTTCAATTTGTATCACTGATCTTTGATTTATCGTTTGATATTGAAAATTTCTATGTATTTATAGCCTATCAAAAACCACATGTACTATATACAGCGTATTTGTTTTATATCCAACTGGAACAAATTGTTTTTTTGCTACTTTTTTATTATTACGTTTGTTTGAAGGTGATTGCCAATGTTTCATGATGAATTTCATTAGTTCGGACTTCCATTGTCTGATATTATATAAAATGATTTGAAATCCCTGAAAGAACTAAAAAATAAGAATTAAAAATTAAAGAAGAAGACTAAATACGAATGGCTGAAAAAATAGGTGATGACTCGAAGACGATTGTGGATACTAACAATCGAAACGTCGTATAGTAACTTGGCTTGGAATCTCTTAACTTTTTATTTTAATTTTACTTTCTGTTCAGTTTCTTCCATTTTTACTTGTATTTTATTTCACTATTATTTCATTTCAGGTTGTTTTGCTTAATATAATTGTTTTTTCAGCTATTCATTTTTATTCTTCTTCTTCAAATTTTAATTCTTCTTTTTTAGTTCTTTCAGAGATTACAAATCATTTTATATAATATCAGAAAATGGAAGTCCGAGCTAATGAAATTTTTCAGAATTAGTTTCCTTTTTAACTGGATTTACAAGCACCACTGTTTCTTTTCACCTTTTCATGGGTTATTTAGAATATTCTTTATTGAATGTTCGATCTATTTTCACTGGATTTGATGAACTCACTGAAACTTGGTTAGATATAAACCCTGACTCCAATGCAATTCGTATCAATTCTTGGAGTTTCATCAGGAATGATAGGATAAATATGGGTGGGGTTGCTTTCTATGTAAATAAAAGGATTTCTCACAAAATATTTTCTCAAGGATAAGTAACCACCTGTAACAGTTATGGTTTTCGGTTAAAATAGGAATTAAAACCTTTATATTTGGAATCCTATATCGTCCTCCAAATGGGAACAATCCTGAATGCTTGAATAAACTTGATGAAACTATTTCTAATTCACAGCTCACATGTGATTCTTTTTTGGTATCTGGAGATTTGAATATAGATCTCTTGAAAAATGAAAGGCGTGCTTCGCTATTGAGAAATTTCATGGAGTTATATAAATTGAAGCAACTAATTCATGAACTCATACGTAACTGACAACTCTCAAACTTTTTTATATGTTCTCATTATATCGGATGGAAACAAATAGCATCAGTAAATGTTTCTGATGCTGGTATATCACATCATTCAGTTGCGAATTGTTCCATATCAAACTTCAAACTTAAAAATAATGAAAAAACTAATATATTGTGATTTTCACGATCTGAATAGAGAATCATTCAATAATAACTTACGTGAAGTACCTTGGCACGATATCTCTGACATGAATGATATCAACGAGATGCCTTCCTTTTTCTATAGTAATTCAATGGAATTTTTCGATAAACATGCACCCTTCAAAACAAAAAGAGTAACCAAACTCCTAGCATCTTGGCTCACATACAATATACAGGAAATGATATCAAGTAGGAAATAAGCATTTAATAAATATAAAAAATCCTGCTCTTTGCTAGACTGGACATATTACAAAGAACTGAGAAATAGCATTACGGGTAAGATACGTCGAAAAAAAAGGGTATCTGGATCATATTCTCTTGCAAATAAAATCGAAGTCTACTTGGAAAGCTCTTCGATCTCTTTATTTTTTGCGTGAGAAAATCAATACTGAAATACCACCCGACCTCAAAATGAGGACCTTAATAATAACTATATCAATAGTATTCCTCAGCTCATACCTTCAGGAGACCAGTTGTCATTACTTGATGATATGAAAATTTATCAACTTCCAAAAAGCTATTTACCTTCTCTCGCATTACAGAAAGATCAAAAGCAATGCGAAAGGGACAGATCAAATATCACGTCGTATAACCACCTACTGAAAAATATCACTTTTATAACAGATACTTTGTTAATGGGTGCTGTTTTTCCTCAAGCCTGGAAACACGCTCTGGCCATTCCTCTTCCCAAATGTAATACACCTTCACATTTTTCTGACCTTTATCCCATAAGTATTTTACCATATTTGTCTAAAGTTGCAGAAGCGATAATGGAAGATCAAATAATCTCTTATGTGCATGAAAATAATGCCATCACAACAGTACGGTCTGGCTTCAGATAAGATTACAGTACCGCAACAGCTCTTCTATCTATTACTGATGACATATTCCAAGCTACCGATGAAAGCAAACTGATATGCTCAGTACTGTTGGACAACCGTAAGGCCTTCGATAATCTGGATCACGAAATACTCTGCAGAAAACTTCGCTATTTCGGTTTTTCTAGCAAGGATACGTGTTCAGTTGAAGAATATCTGCGTAATCTTAGTCAACGTGTAATTATTGGTGGAGATGTATTAAGGGCCTTACTTGTATCAAAATGTGTAACACAAGGATCCACTTTTAGGCCATTATTATTCAGTATATATATTTTTGACTTTTGTAAATCAATAAATCAAAGTACGATACGTCACTATGCAGATGCCACCCAAATATATTTATCGTTTTATAGCGACAGTTCGCAAAAAGCTCAATTTAATATAAACAGAGACCTCTTATCTATCTTTAACATCTCTTCTGCAAATATGCTTAAACCTGATGCAAATAAGTCTGAAGTCATGCTTTGTGACCCATAAAAGTTAACTATCTGTGTCTAACCTCTTATAATACATTAAGGCAGTTTTATCCGAATCGAGATATACTCTCTAATGAACTAAAAATAAAACTTTGCGGATTTCTTATTTTTTTTAAATTTCTTATTGTGATAGCATCTACGCACCTGTCTTACGCACATCGCTTACAATGTATTCAACATTCATGTTGAGACTTTGTTATGGAATTCGTTAACATGACCACATAGTTGGGACTGAGTACCCTCAGAACTTTGCATATTTTAACTAACACGCATAAGGTTCTCATTTTCAAAAAACCGTACTATTTCTTTCGTAAGCTGACAACTTTTTCAGGGTAAGTAGGTCATATACTTGGAACAGTAAATCACTTATCATACCTAGACATCGTTCTGCCATTTTCTCTAGCAGCTTTCCATACAATGTTCGTAAATTATATAATCAATTATCCAGTGGTTTTACATCGCAGTGTCTTTCTAATTGTAAAAAAGGTTGATGATTCACTATGAGGAGGCAAAGACTGTACTTTCTGAAAACACACAATAGAAATGAGTTATATATTTTAATTCATTTATGGTATATTCATCTTTCTTGGCGTCTTTTCACCTTTTCTTTTTGATAGTTTTTTGTTTGCGGTTGAGTTGAAAAACACGTTTTGCTGATACTTCGACGATTCATCACTCATGATTATTCTTTTACTTGTTTGTAAGTTTTTTTTTTGTGAAGTTGATGAATGACGCCGCTTTATTATTATTATTGTTATTCAAGGTACCACAAGAAAACATTTTTTTCATTTATATATCACTAAGAATTGATTTAGTCAAAATGAAACGTGAGAAAAAAATGTTTTGAAAACCTGCCAAATTTTAATAACGATCGTTTTTTGAGTCAGTACAGGTGACGTATATAGATCTGCATTACATTATACGAAATAAATGAAAAAAATAAATCGATGTTTTTCCGGACAAGAGGGAGTTTCTCGAACAGTTTCAACTGCTGTAAATAGTTTTACAACTCAATAACTTTAGGAAAATGATTCCTTTGAAGAATTCCAAGAGGAATAAGTTGACGTTCTGAATATTTTTTGTGAAATAACTTCTGATAATAAATAGGTCTTCAGTTTAGCAGTACCTTCAATTTCATAACCCTTTTAATTAAATGTTATTATCAAATAAATAATACTTCTAAATGAATAATCGATCACTATGTATACACATTTCCATTAGGGAAAGTAGAAAAAATAATAATAAGTTCTGAAGATATTGACAGGAAATGCATTTTTAATGATGTACTTTGATATTAAAATTCCATATGAGTCCCAATACCTGACAACAGATGTAACATACATAATTAAACGTTCTTTTATTATTCACAACATAGTCATACAAATCAGAATCATATAATATCGTACAAGAATGAAAACCATCATATATTTGGTCGACTTAGCATGGGTGAGGAATAATAAAGATACTTATTTTTATAACAGGCGGTGAGTTTGTGCATATTGATAATGGTCGTACATTTACTTGCCATTTTTTGAATCTTCCCAAGATTGAAATCGGAATCATTTGATGAATATCAATTATTGGTATAATTATATATTTCAGGTAACAAATCCAGGGATGACTAAGTTGTCAAAAAATTAATTCAAAAGATGACAGGATAATAGCTAACGGTTAAATGTTTTCTTAGCTCACTTCATCTCATCAGTTTTTGAAATATTACCAATAACTGACTTCTAAGTAGATTGATATTTCATTTCAGAACTTCCATATAAACATCACATTAGGTGTTAATTGTATTTTGAATATAATGGTACTCATTCATCAAAAACAACCAATCATAAACTTCATTGAAGAAGGCACAATTTCGCTGAATATTCGCTTATTTTTTCGTAAATATTGCCTACATGAGAAATGTAACCTAAAACACCTTAGTTATTGAATAATAATAATGAAATTGAATGTATTTCTATTCCTTTCCTGATAGTTGAGTATTTATATTCACGATAAAATTATGAAATGTTCTGAAATGTAAATATAACGTCGGTACGTTTGGACACATATTTGTCGAAGAGAATATATAAGGCGTGGCTTCATGAAACTTGCTGGATTGGTTTTGGAAAATATTTTGAGGATCTAAAAAATTCTGTGAAGAACCAATCATAAAGCACTTGTATATTTTTTACTTTCAACTCGATTTTTTTTTTGAGAAATAGACCGCTGGAAAAGTTGACTTGAATTCAACTCAGTCTTAAAATCAGTAATTAGCGTGAGGTTGGATGAAAGTAAGCTTAGTGGTAGTCTAATCTGCGTTGATGCAATATATTGTGGGCGGAATGGATATTCCACAACTAAATTCAAAAATATTTTTTGTGTGCAGTTTTACTGGTATAATGAAGCATGCTGTATCATAGTTAGTCACGCTGTTTCACAATTGAACAGACAATTTTGTATTATCTAATGAGGAGTAGTAGCATTTAGAGCTTTATAAATCTACTCTTACATACAACAAGGAAATTAGAATGGCAAAACGGGAGTCTTGAAGGAAGTTCGGTTAGAGTATCTCTGTTTCACCTCGCAGCACAAGAATTCACAAGATTCTCTCTAGAGAGCCGACTGCTTAAAT
Source organism: Leptinotarsa defecta (assembly GCA_015342085.1). Classification (NCBI taxonomy): domain Eukaryota; kingdom Metazoa; phylum Arthropoda; class Insecta; order Coleoptera; family Chrysomelidae; genus Leptinotarsa; species Leptinotarsa defecta. The sequence goes on from WOGO01001647.1 coordinate 11,976, forward strand.
TAGCTCGCTTAAGCGATCGGATGGGATATTCGCGACCTCTAGTGAAGAAACGTTAGGGCTTTTTATAGAAAACAACTTTTCTAGAAATCTGACTCTTGATAACAACAGGAGTCTTCAAGAAGGTTATCATAGCACCGGCAGCTAAATGGGCTATCAAGTCTTTTCAATCTTTCAAATCTCCTGGAGAGGATGGTATATTTCCAGCGGACTGAGAATAATTTTACCTATTCTAATAAAATTGTATAGAGCTAGTCTGGCGTGGAACTATATACTACCCAGTCGTGGGTCGGAAAGACTCACACGCTAAATCGGTACATCCTTCCTGTTGACAGGACATGAGAGGATGCGGGATGGACACATCAGGAGGGTGACATTATAGGCTTTCCCCCTGAATAACCACCAGTATGCTTATCAAACTGGCAAATCGATAGATTTAGCATTAAACAACCTAGTAGAGAAAATTTTCCAATTCTTCGATAAGGAGATTGCGGTTGTTGTATTTCTCGATATTGGAGGAGCATTTTATAATGCACTACCTGAATCTATAGAATCTATAGAATCATCTCTGGCTAAGAAAGGTATAGAATCGGCCATGCCATGCTGGTAAACAGAACTGTAACTACGACTCTTCAAGGCGAAGCCATTATGTCCAGGGTCCCTACCCTCAAGACAGAGTACTCTCTTCTTCTATGGTCACTCCTGATGAATGGTCTGCTTGATGCCTTCGAAAAAAAAAGTAGATCTGCAAGCTTATGTAGATGATTTTGTCATTTTGGCAAGGTTTACGTCGGAAAGGGTAGCTTGTAATATCCTGCAAAGCATGATGGATGTGGTGCCTGGGGAAGCAGATATTTGTTAACTGTGATAATTCCCTTCACAAAGCGAAGAAAATTGGATGATTTAACGCCACTTTCCCACGATGATGAGATCACTGCCATTTGGAACGGAGGTAAAATATCTTGGTATTGTCCTTGATGAAAATCTCATCTGGAACGCTCACTTGAAGAAAAAATTTACACTGAATTACTCTCTCTATGGACATGTCGAAGGATTTGTGGTGAAACTTGGGGTTCAGGTTCCAAACAAATCAATTGAATTTATGTGATGATTATCTGACCAATGATCACTTATGGTGCAATTACCTGGTGGCCGAAGCCTTTACAGAAAACGGCTCAGACGAAGCTCTTTGGCTTATCTGGCCATCAGTGGTGCCATCAGTACCACACCGTCAGCGGCCATGGAAATTCTTCTAGATCTACTTCCTCTCGGCATTTTTTGAAGAGGCTAGATAGACTTCATATAGACTTGAGCACATTGCCAATTGTACACATCAATTTATTTAAGGGTGCAACAGACTTTTAGTTGACACTGGAAGTCATAGTATTCTGGAAATGACCTCTGACTTCATGCATCATTGCACTGTCAACTACAAACGGCCTTATAAAGTACTGTTCCCGAGTAGAAAGGACTGGATCCTCGGGAAGAAGGAAATATTAGGAGCAGATAGTTGTTAGTTCACAGATGGATCAAAAACACCTTCAGATTCTGGTGCAATTGTTTTCAGTCACAGAATCAGGACAGATATATCAACATGCCTGGGAACCTACTCGACTGCATTTCGAGCGAAAATTTTTGCTATGGAATTATGTGCGGAGAGATTAGGAGAATCCTATCTCACACATAAGTCAATAAAAATATTCTCGGAGAGTCAAGCGGCGTTGGAAGCTCTTGCCTCCTACCGAGCAATGTCTAAATTGGTAGCAAATTGCCAAAAACGGCTCTCTCCGATAGGACGACTCAACAGATTGTCTCTGATCTGGATTTCTGACCATACTGGCCTGGAGAAGGCAATGGTACTGCTGACTCCCTTGCGAAGGAGAGTGCTGCAAGCACCTTCATCGGACCAGAACCTGTCATTGGCATCGCTTTAGGCTTTGTCCAACAAAATTTGAACACTTGGATGGCAAGAAGATTTATGGACTTCCAGGATTGGCTCACTCCAAGGCGTTTATTTACCCTTCACACAGGTCACTGTGATTTGAATTATTATATGCAGAGACTTGGACTGTCGAAAGACAGTGTCGCCTGTGTTTGAAGAATGAGGGAACAGCAGAGCACAAACTTTGTGCCTCCGCCACTGGGGACCAACTTAGGTTTTTAAAGTTTAACAGAGCCGTACTCCTACCACCTGGCCTGAAAGACTCCTTACCATACAAAATAATCGGCTGGGTTTATTTGGTCGAGTGTGAATAGGTGTGAGCCACAATAAACCAATGCGGGTTGCGGTGGAAAGTCGAATATACCCACGCATTTTGGACCTAATCCAACCTAACCTAGTAGGATTCTTAATATCGCGTTAATATATTTCCTTCTATCCAAAAAATGCGAAAAGATGAAACAGTTTTTCCACACGAAAACAGAATGAGATACTTGCTTTATTGCCTCTTGAGCACCAATTTGGGTCAGACTACAAGATGAAGTATTCAATTCATTTAGATTCTATATGTAATTCAATAGTTATATGAAAGTAATTGTTTCGAAAAGGCCTTTTTTCGAATTTGTGTCTGAAAGTTACATCTTTGTAACGTGTTTATTTTATGAAATTATTTGCTTTTCTCATTTTTTTTGTGGAGGTGGAAAAGTAGAAAGCTAAAACTCTTCTTTCTAAAAAAAATCAGCCTCTTTCAAAAATATACTCCTTCTGGATTAGTTAAACAGATATATTGAAGACATCTTCATATTGCTTCACATTCTGAATGGAATGAATAACTCATAATAACTTTGAAAAACGTTATTGACGACGGATACAGACGACGGAAAGGACTTGAACCTTTTTATTTTGCGCTCTAACGACTTTGGAAACTTCATCACTAACAAGATACAATTTCAATATCTTTCGCCATCAGTTACATATAGATTACTTCCAGGTACAAAGTGAAAAGAAAAGTCCTTACATGGACATTGATTTACACGAGAAAGTACTTTTGAAATCACTTTCATTGAACTTTTGATTATACAAAAATAACTTTTTCGGCTTTGGTGAGGACCAACATCTACTACGAATCCATAGTATATATGTCAGCAAGCAAAACATTCCTAAAAATCATAAATTCTCTTCACAATGCAGCAATTAGACTAGCTCTTGGAACATACAGAATTACACCATATGAAATGTTATACTGTGGATCAGGTGAATCATCATTGCAGATGAGAAGAAAATATCTGAGTCTGGCGTACGCATCTCCAGTTTCATCTAACAAGTGTCACACCCAACGTACAATTATACATTTTCCAATCGTTTGAACCGGCTTTTTGTGAAGAGGAAAAGAATAGCATTGCCTTTTTATCGAAGGATCTATCAATAAATTTCAAAATTGAATATAGCATTCCATAAAACTCTTCCCATCAATTACTTCAACCCTCTACATTGGCTACTGGTTTCACCTCATTGCAATGCATATCTCTCCAGGTTCAATAAAGCCGAAACGCTTCCTAGTTTGCTGCCCAGTTTCTTTTACTCATCTTTGAGTGAATATGATGGCTTCACTCACATCTACACGGACGCTTCAAAGTCAAAGCAAGGAACTACGGGAGCTTTTCGACCACAAACACACCCAAGACATATAAATTATCTCCGATAAGCATTGTTTACAGTGAAGAATTCTTCGCAATAAATCAAGGGACAAAATTTCTTAAATACGAAGGGGTCAGCAAAACACTTATTTTAACGATTCACTGAGTTCACTGCAGAGTATCCAACAAAAATACTCAAACACTTTGTTAATACACAGTAAAAATGAAAATCGCAAAGATAAGAACATTATCTCGATTCAAAGAAATCTTGCTCTCCTATATTCATTAAGAAATATGTTTTTAAACTGACAAACATATTCTCTCAAGTTGAATTTGAATCATTATTTCAAATGTACTGAATAAACGCTTCTTTTAAGTAAAAAAAAAATCCACCAAGATTGTGCATACATTTAAATAGAAATAATCACGTTAGCTCAAGAGAAGTAGGTATGTATTCTTTAGTCTTAGCAAAATTTAATCTCGAAGCAAAACTGTTGTGGGTTTTGAAAGAATGATATGTTTACTTGGAACATTATTTAAATGTCTCCGTATAAGAAATTATTAGTTATCCTTTGGAGAGAAGTATTTTTCATTGACACGCTTCTATTTATATAAATCAAATAAACTCATTTACTTCATCAAAGATGAACTTATGCTTCTGTTTATAAACTGTCCCTCTCATTTGGATATATTTACTTACTTGAATCCAAAGTATCTCATCTGTAATGTGAACAGCTATAAGTGGTAAGGAAAGAAACTGAATAATACATTACATATTATGATTGGTTTATTTGAAGCAATTGCAAATCATAAATATTATCCTGGAAAAACATGTGATAAAAAACAAAACGTAATAGAGAACTGAATTTTCTTTGGTTAAATATCATATTCCAACAGCACACTTTTGAGAAATCATACAGTTATACAAATAACAGAAATAAATATTCAATAAGAAAACATATATAAAAAAGGGACATATTCTTTACAAATTGTAAATTGATAAATAAAATGAAATCGAAGCATATAAACAACATTACAACTCAGACAAGGAAATTATTTAATTTATTAGTAATTTTACTCAAATGAAGTTTTTAAAAATAGATGTCATTCTGGTAAATAACATTAAAAATATCACTATCATCGATTAAGTTCTGTATTCTGCTTTTTTTTTGTTCACAATTGCCGAAACATCACTTGAATTCTGAAACGAACAAATAAATCAGCACGTCATCCTTAGCCACTATTTCAAATATATAAAAAGGTAAAAATATGAAAACAGCAGCCACCTAATCAAAAAAATATTTTTTTTTTTCAGTAAAACAGTGTTTAACCAGCCCAATTGTTGTTCGCATGCACTGACAACCCTCAAAATTTCAAACTTGTCTGAGATTATTTTATCAGAAATAAATAATCAATTCAAGAGACGTTCCTCAAATCCCTTTGACTTGGACAAAAGTCTATTCAGAAAAATTGCCTTTCAAAATAATTATTAGAGGATCAATGAAAAATATAAAATGTTTCAATAAAAAAATATAACTCATGATCATACAAACATACTTAAAGGAATATGATTCGCTATTTACATAACAGCATTCACTGTTTTCACGTTTCTGGAAATTCATATCTAGTGAGTTTGGAAATATTTCTACCTATTTCTTACATTCCTGAAGGAAATCTATCAAATAATTTCAAGAGGAGTAGGGTATATTCAATTTGTCCCCAAAGAATAACATAAAAACATTTCTGAAGTGATTACAGAAAGCAAAGACGTTTCGGAATTCAACAAATATTTACATGTTGAAATCAGAAAGTGGCTGTCATATATAGAAGCTTTTTGGTTATTTTTTTGTATTATAATTTATTGTCGAAACTATAAGTACCTCTATCTTTCAATAAAAAATGAATTCGGTCCTAGAGAAAATCAAATTTTATTCAGAGAAAATGCTCTTATTTGAAACAAGATGAAATATATGTTCAAAACAAGAGATTGGCAAATTTGAA
>WOGO01001648.1:0-17549 GCA_015342085.1 Leptinotarsa defecta
CATTGAAAGTTCGCATTGCTGAGCACAAAAAACACACACAGCGAGGAGAAACCAGCAAATCCGGAATAGCAGAGCATGTTTGGCCTCATCAACACAACATCAAGTGGGCTCAAGCTGAAATCATTCACAAAGAGGAACACTGGTTTAGGAGAAAAGTCAAAGTATATGTTGTCCAACAACGTATTTAGTCAAGCTAGCGTAGAGATACGTAATATATGGAAACCTCTAATTAAGCGAAAAACGACCAACTCCCGCCAAACGATCATCTCCAGCCAAAACCAATGAAGTGGAAAGAGGGAAGAGGGGATAGGTGAAAGCACTCGAATGACCTATAAATAGTCAGATCTCGGAGGAATAAGTCCAGTTATCACCCGAAGACGATTGTGGGTACTAACAATCGAAACGTTGTGACGTAACTGTTTGGAATCTTTTAATTTTTATTTTTCCATTTTTTGTTGATAATATTTTTGATTTTTTTAATTTTTTCAGTTTTTATTAATACCTATTCCAATTTTTATTTCTTTGGTTGTTTTTGTATGTTATTTTTTTCAATTTCAGTTTTTTGTTTAGTAAAATTGTTATTTACGGTTAATTTTTTTATGATATTTTTCAGGTTCATCCAATAAATTTATATTATATTAGACAATGGAAGTCCGAACTGATGAAATACACCACGAAACATTGTCAACCACCTTCAAACAAACGTTAGTCAGACAAGTTAATAACAACTGTCATCTAGACGCCTATGAGAGCTTAGTAATAAGTCAACCTAATAATATTATGAACAACGGTGGTGGACATTTAATTCAATACTGGCTGAATTGAAACACACAAAAAATTCTTTCTTTTTTTTTTGAAATGGAATACTAAATATTTTTTCAAGATGTGTTTTTTTCGAAAATCTCGTTTCAAAAATAAGACGTTGTACAAGTGAATATCAAGTGGTACCAAAGTCATAACAGAATGAGTATAGATTCTTCCAGTACAAGAAAAAAGGCAACTTCTGAACTGCATGATATACATACATACAATCCCTTATTTTCTGAAAAATGATCTAAATTTGATACACCATCCTCCTACTGGTATTTTGAAGATTATCATGAGAAAGCGTAACATATTGATATCTGAAACTTTCATATCGAACAATTTCTTCTCCATCTCAAACTTCTAATATAAAAGAACCACCACATAGTAAATCGATAACTGGAACCAACTGTAATCTCAGTTATTCTTCCAAAACAAAATGATGAGAATGATGTTCATTAAAATACTTCAATTTATAATCATCTTCATTCATTTGAACATCAATTTGTCAAAATCTTTGTTATTTTGGTGTTATTTCAGTTACCTAAATACATTTGATTGTAGAAATTTCTGGTGGATCTATTAAAGCCTCTCTAGTAGAAGCAGCAGATATTAAAAACGAAATTAAAAATTTCGCTTAGTATATCGAGAATAAAAATAAAATTGCTCTTTGCGAGTTATGCATGAAAAATGTAGTGAATATATTCGATGTTAACTTTCTCTCCACTTCAATTTTTTCAATAAAGAACTATCTTGTTTTGTCAAGAGACGATTTTTCAAGAGAAAAATCTCCTCTCGTCTCGTTCAAGACAAGACAAAATGACACAACAGTCAAGAATATTTTATCTTGGTGGCAACACGAAACAGAACTGATGTTTTTCGAAAAAGTTGCAATTACCTATTTGAGGAAATGGTAGATAACATTATCCATTACACTACTTATGATGGGTAACAGCTGGAAAAGTTTGACCCTGAAGCTCAGCATCCAGTTCAAAATTGAAACTGAATCTTTGAGATATCTCAGTAGCAGGGAACTGCAATTTTTTCTCTTGCTTCCTAAGGACTATGTTCTGGGACATATTGTTTATCAGTTTATAGAGCAAGAAGATTTATATATTGAAAGAGAAATATTACATTTTATTTTTATGAATTCGTCACTTTCTCAAATGCACAAAATGAAAATCATCACCAACATTCATATCTGGTATATTCATAATCAATTCAGTGCATTCAATAAAAGTCATCAGGAAACATCCACGGAACTTTATCGGTACATTCACGCGAGAGTTATTTAAAAATTGATATGAATTTTCAATTAGCGCAGACCGATTGGAAATAAAAAAACCCAAAACTATGGATATTCGTTATCGCGTTGCCGTTCATATAGCTGAAATATGTCCCAGTCATAATTCAATTAAATCGAAACGCTTCAAATAAAAAGTGAAAAATGCGAATACATTACTCTGTATAGAAATGAAATCAACTGGCTGCCAGACATCCTATTTAAAATCGCGTCAAATGACAACAAAAAAGAAATGGATAAAAAACATACACGTGTTAACATGACAGGCCTGCCACCGTATCTCTAATAAAAACCCTAAAAATAGCCAGCGCCAACTGAAAGCCATCTCTGTTCGGAAATTACTAGCCGCTTGAAACCAAAAACCGTTCTCCTCTTATCGTTCTGCTCTAACAAAAGATACTCCATTCAGGATTTAGCACCAATCTGAATCACTCGGTATAAATTACAAAATGCACCCTCACTTATTTGTGTCGTTTTATCTAAATGCGATCTTAGCTGGCCACGTGGCGATTAGCCTGCTTACGCAACAATGGACTTGTTTTGTTTAAATAAATGATTGATGAGCGTCTTTTGTTCGCGGCAAGACAGGAAACCGGGCTAATTCTATCCAGCGTGCGTGGGCAGGTGAGGATTTGACGATGTTTTTCTGAGATAAAGTTTGAGTTCGCCTTCTAATTGTGACAAATATGTTTCGATTGCCTGCATAGTGCATCTCAATTCTTACTGACAAATGGTAGAGAGATAAGACTTTTTACAGGTCATTTTGATCAAGATAATTCAAAATATGATAGCGTGATTATTAAAATTTCTTTGATAATCCATAAAGGTCAGTTAAAATGAAATAACTCATCATTTGAGTGAATTATTTTCATAATAAATCGAATTATGGAAAGATGACATGATGTTCATTAAAATACATCCTTCAATGTTTGTAACGTATACATTTTTTTTATACAACTGCACAAGCTAACGGCAGCTCTTCGTCTGGCGGCACTGGGTCATGGGTTCAAACTACATAAACTCCTCATTTTCAGTTCATACGAATCTGAACGATTACTGAAAATAATTGCAATATACTTTTTTACACAATGCATAATTTGTTCTTCGAGCAAAATTTTTTTTAATGTTTTATACTGAACAACGAAGCATACCTACAGCCATCTTGAGTAGTTCTTGAAAGAATCCACGTCGACAGAAGTCGAAACCAAGAAATTGTTAGAAATGTTTCCCCAAGAAATGTTAGCAATGGAACACATGAATAAAAATTTCATATGTTCGAACATATAAAACTATATGTATGCGGAAAGTTCTTGATATCGACAGCATAAGAGCCTTTCACTTTGCTTAAATTCAATTCCGTTTTCAATACAATTACTATTTGCCATATCTTCCAAAAACCTCTTTATGGCCAAAAATAATCTCACGCAAGATGCTCAATAAATCGATAATGAAGTTCAAGTTCTGTAAAACCGTACTTTGCACAACCGTTCTTCTACTACCCTGTCTCTACGCTCTGAAGGTTGACTATCTGCCAATCATCTATCCAACGCGACTTCACTGTATCTATCAAAAAGAATAACCTACAATGTTCCGTTATCGGTAATAACAGTCTCTCATAAATACAGATTGCATAATCTTCACAAACTCAACAGCTCACATATCTGACTACTAACGACGGTTCTTAAGTGTATTGAGAGGTTGTTTTTATGAAACTTCAACCAATGAAAATGCATTACTTAAAGGTAACAAATCTTGAGAACGGACGTTTTTTATCTTCAACATCGAATCGAAAATGATTTCGGAAAACATGCTTGGATTTTGGGATCTGATAATGATCTGATACTTGACAAGCAGTCAAGTTGCAGACCAAGTCAGTTCTGGCGGTTAGAATACTTCCTATTCCTGATCATTAAAAGAAGTGCATTACAGAAAGTTTCCTGACGGTTGTTATTCAATATTACGATAGAAATATCCATTCCAGAGTAGTGATTATATTCTGCTTGTTATTCAAACTTATATTCTCAAATCACATTCAGTATTTTCTTCATGGTTCCTTCAAACTATTGAATAATATTACTGACCAGATCAATGAATATTACCATAAAAATATACTTAATGGCAAAAAATAACGGAATAGTCCAAGAATAGACGAGGTAATCATTCGATGATTGACCAACTGAAAATAAACTCGCTTCAAAGAGTTAATGAATGAAAATTCATTTCTAATGACCTGAATGCGTTTTGTGTTGTTTTTTCATTTGGTGCACTTATCAATGGCCGTGCTATTTATAAATCGGTTAAGTGAGTGTTGAAAAATGACCTGGGCAAAAATTGTTGGCTAACTATAGTTAGTTTTCAGTAATCTATTATTTCGAATCGAAAAGAAATATTGGATTTCAGAGTGATTTGATGAACTTCACGTGAGATGGAAATGATATAGATCTGATATGTCTTGGAATTGGCCAATACTTAATGAAAATCCATGACGTATTCAAGTCACATGTGTGATTTTCACTGAACAGTTTACACAAATCTATACAGATTATCTCCCTTCAAACAATCCTTGATTTTCCTAGTCGTTTTGGAATTAGTTTTCAATTATAATAAGTTTTCATCCAACTTGACATATTAGTACGCTACTACATCTTTTGAGTGCGAATTTGGAATCAGATAACCTCAACGATTGAGTTGAAATTTTCCTCAAACTTTTGCTACTTATGAAAATTTACGATCAACTGAATGCTGTCATTTTGAATTCAATATATGACGGACGACAAAATGGCGATTTATCTTCCACATTAGTAACCACTTCGGTATAAGTATTTTGGATAACACAAATGGGAAAAAAAATGTTCATACGTAGAGGGTAAAACCGGGATGAATGCCCCACTTTTTGAAATAACCACCTAATTTGAAAAATAATAATTTTATACGAATAATTTAAATAATGTAGCTAGCTAAATCTTTCATGTTGAATTATTATTATCACTTTTTAACCTATCAAATACAGATTTTGCAAAAATTAGCTTTTCGTGGAACATTTTTTTTGAGGATAGATGCCTACCTCTTTGAATAGATGCCCCACCATGAAAATAGTGAGAAAGATAGATGCCTGCAGTGCAGAATAGATGCCATTTATACCGTGTAGGTAAACAAAAACCCAAACCAACAGATAGGTAATTCCACTCCTGAAACAGCAATTGTCTACAAAAAACATGAGTCATAATTATTAAAAACCTTTTTTCAAATCTTTTAATTGTTATCATAGGAAAATAATTCTAATATCACATTAATGATCATAATCAAATTTTTAAAGCATTTGTTCAACTGAAATATAAATTATTAAGTTTCAATATGCATAGTTAATCATATTTTTCTAAATTAAATTTTACAAGCATTTATTCAACAAAAATATAAATTCTTAATTGTTTTTATGAAAAATTCACTTTGGGTTTCAACATGTACATCACACAATCATTCTTTTTTATATTGAAATAACACAAGAAAGATTTCTTCATGATTTCATCCATTGACATTTTGGGTCAGAACTTTGATCAAAAGATCATAGAAGTTATTGACTTCTTCTCTACTAAGACCTTCAGCTCTAGCCACGGATAAACCTTCAGCTTGTCTGATAGACAGCTACGAATTTCGTTCAATAACACTTCTGAGCCATGCATCTCCAGCCATTTCGTTTTCGTGGTCTAAATTGTGTTTTAGCTCCAGCTTATCAGCAAATTGATAAGCTAGCATGCGTATGGCTTGTCTATTTGGGGGGAATCCTGCATCACCAAGCTTGAGAATGTGCTTTACTAGCCTTTTCTCGTTGTCAAAATCTAAAGTAGGATGTTTTCTTAAAAAAATGCTTACGGTAATGAATCTGACTGTAGGTTTTCTGTGGTCCACGAACACACTCAAGCTCGCACTCCTTCCTTTTTTTTTATAATTTCATGGCATAGTTCTGCTGTAATCATAAATGACAGTATATGGAGGGTGCCCCTAAGGGCACCTTTACCTCGAAAAATCAGGCCAACTATCCTTTCTGATAGGGATAGATTCCCAAGTATTTTTTTGAATAAATTATAAAAATAAAGAATATATTTGCTGTTATAACCTCAGTGCTACTGGTGTTATAAGAAAAGTGTCTCATTCCAAAACTTTGGAGTCCACCATTGTGGATAATAGTGTTGCATGTTAATGAAATTTCATTTCATAACTTTTTAATATAATATTCTGTATAGCGTCCCTATAAACGCCATCTGATTCAATCCCATACGAATATTTGGAGTATAAACTGAATGTAAAAAATTAGTTTGGATTAATTCAATGTTTTTATGAGAGTAGTTATTTCATGTTCATGTGAAAGTAGTTGTTTCGGGAAGGCTTTTTCTTCCAGTATCTTGTATCTGAAAGAGATGTATATGCATGATCATTTCGACTAATTTTAGTTGAATACTTACGATACAGATTAAACACCAAATCGTTATTTTTAACATCTCGACACGTGTTTCGATCACCAAGTGATCATCTTCAAAAAGGAAGATTAAAACTAGAAACTAATGCGAGCTAACCCTATTTATGCTATATAGGTATCCCATGCAGGTAATCCACCCAGGCGTACCACCCATACCGGTATACAAACCTATACAACAGGTATACAATAATATTGTGAAATTCATTTTTATATAGCTGAAAATTGTTTTATACAAACATTTATATTCATCCTACTGCTATTTTTTTGGTTCAAAAGTTAACGACCCTGGTTTGTAAACCGTGTTTCATATCCAACCAGTTTTTCATTAATACAATAGTGGTGATTTTAGAACCACCAAACTACATTTCTGGTTATTTTTGGAACACATCTTCGATATCCAGCAAAAATAGGTATTTACGCTAAGGCTAAAGTGAACGAGTAATTTACCGTTTCAAAAATATTAACTACCTAGTCGAAACCAGGAAACCATTGGTCATTGTAACTTTTCACACTATTTAGCACCTATAATGTCAAATAACTTTTTGACTGTCTTATATGATCTCCGGACTATTTTGTCAGCATATTTGCGAATAACGACCTCTCTCGTCCATTACCTCTTCTTCGCAGGTGCCTGTGCCATTTCTCTTGGATGCACATCGCATTTACATTTCAAAAGTATTGTTTACGATTCTCGAAAACATCGCCTCGATGTAGGTAACAAGAATTGCCGTTACAAACCATCATAATCGTTCATCCGTTCGTGCTCCACAGTCCCACACATCGGCTGTGCTGAATTGAGACGTATCAAAAGCGAATCGGGCAATATGGCGGGCGGGCGGCATCCAAACAAATAAATAAAATACGCGACTGTGTCTGAGACACGGCAAAGACATAACTCCTCTCAAGCCGCTGGAGACAGTAGAATGGATCTTAGACACGACGAGACTGTAACAACCCGGAGCAACAATGATAAAGTGCATATTGTTCAACAGTCCTGGGAAATAATTGAGCACGCGTTGAGTTATTGGCCGTATGATACTCGAATATGACTTATCGTGGATTGTTTTAGCTAGGTGTGACAAGCCGCTCAATCAGTCTTCCTCATCGAACTGGGTCGATAATTGATTACAGGAGATCAATTACGATTGATGTGTGTTATGCACTAATTTGTCGATAGAGACTGGTCTAGGAATGGGTCTATACATTTGTACATGCTTTGAAGTACAAGGATTCATTGATTTATTGTTCGATTGTGGTTAGCCTAGAACTATCCCGTGGGAAATTAAAATATTGCGTTACCAAAACTACGGAGAATAACTCATTGCAAGAGTGAAAAGTTTCACGTCAAATATTCAAACCAGATTTGCGAAATACATTGTAGACATGAATGCTGACCTAGGATGTACCTCTATTTGAAGGTAAGCAGATTTACTAAGTTAGGCTGACTACTCTTGCCGATCAATATCCTCCATGTGCGACCATGAAAAATTGAATTGTTAGCTTCAAAAGAGTTTTTGTGTCAACACCAGTAAGTATTGGTGCAGTTCACGACACGATTTTAATTACCCGAAAAACTCTGCTGAAATGGATGTGGCACTGAATATTTTATATAAACGCATCCATCATATCGTTCACGTCGATTTGAACATAAGAAACAAGTTTGCAATAGAAATATCCGTTCACATTTGATAGTCCTCTGTCAATTCCACAGATGTCATTTTCGTGAAGGATATCATCGCCCAGCCATAGGTGCATCACTGATTGCACCTATGGCGATTCGCAATAGGGCTGAATGGTGTTAGATCATGAATGCGTTGTGTTGAGAGTTTGGTTTCGACTAGTTGTCTTGCAGTGGAAGTTGCAGACAAAGACAGAGAACGTGTTTCGTTGGCGGTTGATGTTGAAGATTGCCATTGCCGCTGACCGCTTTGGGAAGCTTCGTTTGTATCTGATATTCGAGGATTGAGTTTTCTGTGGATACCAAAGATGCCGTCTACATAAGGAAAGATGGTATTGCCCATACTTACTCAGGTTTGTCCTTTGAGGAGAGTTGAATTTGATTTGCAACTGACTACCTTGGGAAGCTTCATTTATCTATGATAATCAAGGATTGAGCTCTCTGTCGATCTCATAGATGTCGTTTTTATAAGGAAAGATATCTTGGCCGTACTTGGATTTCCAATTGTCTAAATATTGGCCACAAGTATCCAAGTGTAGTAACAACGCGTTCAATCTGTGCTCGGTTTGAAAATGATGTGAACTTTTCAAGTAGTGCTGGTACTGTGGATGAATCTTGGATACATTTTCACGATCGAGAAACAAAGTAGCAATCAATGTAATGTGTACACTCTGGTTCACCAAGACTCAAGAAATTTCGTGCTCAAAAATTTGCTGAGAAAATTCTTATTTCAGTTTTTCGTGAGTGATTTTTTAGAAAGTAGTAGAAATATAATTGGAAATCGCTATTCGAATTTTTGACCACTCCATATTATGAACACTCTCACATTCGGACCCGAGAAATCATTCACCGAATTAACCAAATGGTTCTTTTGGGTGGCTGGATTTATTTGGTCGAGTTTGAATTGATGTGAGCCACAATAAACCCTTGCGAATTGCAGTGGAGGGTTGAATGGACCCACTCACCGTGTACCTGACCTAATCTAAGCTAACAACTGAAATCAACAACGATGATTTACATATTGTCCAATGGTTTTGGTATATAATTTAGCACGCATTGAGTTATTAGCCATATACGCGAATGTGACTTATCGTGGATTGTTCTAGCTAGGTGTGACAAGCCGCTCAATGAGTCATCGAAAGTTGATAAGACACGATGAATTACGATTGATGTATGTTATGCACTAATTTGTCGATACAGGTTTGTCTAGGAAAGAGAATGATGGGGTTTTCGTTACTCCATATTAGAATGTAACGAGTTTTTCTGGTATCAAATGTATCAAAACTCCTACGAATCATTTTCAAATCATTATCATCAACAATTCAGGAATCTCAATCAACAACATTCACAAACTACCAATAAACAACAATTTATGATATATCATGAATATTACTGGATTTTTTTCTCAACACCAAACAGTGTTTCGATCACCTAGTGATCATCTTCAAGAGGAACATCAGTTTGGTCTTCCTGACATCTGATACCTGATATGAAATCAACTTGTATCAGAGAAACCTTTGTAGTACATTCAGTATCTGAATAATATCTGAAAATTTCAAAATGTTACAGCGAAAATCCCATTTGAGCACGCAGGGAAAAGGCTCAAATAAGAGGCTAATCGATCTTTAATAAAGACCAGTGGAAAGCAAACTAATCCTCATAAAAACCAACCTTATTTCGAATAAAAAAGATAACACTTTGTTGGATCTCAACTTCGATGGCGAAGGAAATTAGTGAAGCAGTTTTAAAGGATCTCGATCACGCTAAATTTGACCCAAACGTCTCTATTATCACCTTATCAACCCCTCTTTCGAGTAGATACGGCGGAGTGCAAACTGCTCTATAGGGTCATTCGGAACGCCCGCTATCGTGAATAACAATGGAGGGAAATTGGATTTTGATTCTTTTGGTTTGATGATTTATATCGAAGTGAGTGAGAGAGTTTCATAATATAACTCTGGAATGGAATTGAATGCTGGTATTGTCGATTGAAAAGTGGATAGACCAAAAAATATTGGGGGTCCGATGTGTTTCTGCTATTGCTCATGCTACTTTTATGTGTTTAACAATTCATACAATTTCACAAAAGCAATAGATTTTTGAAGAATACTCATCAACAATTCACGTATGCACGAAATGTATTTTTCTATTTGCATACACTACAATAAAAGATAAAACATGTGGTATGTGGTGAACTGTTTACTTGCATCACTCCATACCATATTCATAGGTAGTTTGCATTTTAATTTGCTTTGAGCCCTTTTGAATGAAAATCTAGTGTTGTATCCAGATCTTTATGCAATATCACAGGAGAGTCACGGTTATCATCAATAATACAATTGAATGATAATTATTCAGGTGATTTCTCTTTTTCTTGCTCTTTTCGTCACCTGAAATTCATATTAACACTACAATTTGATTCAAATGTTTTTTCTGTTACTGTTGCTTTTTGATAAACTGTATATTTGTGTAGATACACTACTTAACATTCATTCTTGAATTTAAATATTCAATAATATCATTAAAACTAAAATTCATGATGAAGTAATTTCATACCGATTTTTCTTTTGAAACAAACAAGCTAATTTTGAAAAGAAAAACATTATATTTGTATATTTATGGTATTAACATTGCAAAACAATTTTCGAGTTGACATTTTTCTTGAATTCAGTGAATAAATACAATTTTCAAATGAAACTGACACTTTTGACAGGTAACGAATGAGATGAAGAGATAAGTATTTGATTTTTTTTTATTATTTTCCAAAGCAGAATCAATGTCAAAGTTTAGTTTCACGTAATGATATTGCCAACTTCAATGGTGACACATATATGAAGAATCAAACATTATCAAATAAAGAAAGAGCAATCAACAAAAAACGTTGAAGGAAGAGAAGTCAAAATGGATTTTTCCGTAAATATATGTCACCCATCTACAAACTCAAAATGAAGTTTTAGATTTGAATAAATGATTTGGCATTTTTTATTTAAAGAGTTAACCTTTCACGAAATGTAATTGGCACATTGAAAATGGACGTGGACCTCCTTTGGCTTCCATGTTACCATAGCATATACCTATTGACTGTAATATAACAACAAAATTGGAACAACTGAAAGTTGAAATAAACGTGATAGTTGAAATAAAAGTGATGAGCCTCTTCGTTAGGCTTATGACCGACCGATTGAACTAATTTATACACGACAACGACATTATCCCCCCTTCACTAACATAGCTTCAGAACTGAACACTCCATCCAAAACACACATTTCCCAAAAGTATCAACTCTTCCTATGGTACAGTCGCCATCCTCCAAGATATCCAGAAAACTTTTGAGAAGGACTGGCACGCAGGCCTAATCTGGAAGCTTATCCAGATCCAACTTCTTCCAAATTTCATTAGACTAGTAGCCTCCTTATCTCACTAATCGACAAATCCGCGTCAAAGTCGAACAAGCCCTGTCCTCTCCCCTCACACCCAAGTCCGAAGCCGATGATACAATCCTCCACTCTTCCGCCCCCAATACCCACATCTTACAAACACAATTCCAAACAATGATAAACTACTTCGAGCACTGGTGCAACAAGTGGCGCATCAAAATAAACCCCTCCAATAACCAAAAAAGCCTATTCACACATCCTAATACCACTACTCGCCCCAGACTAAGTACTAACAACTTGCACCTCAGACTGTTAGGAGAGAACCTCCAACTTCAGAACTCGGTGACCTACTTGGGGGTTACTTTCACGAGTAACTGGGGGACTGACCTTAAAGAAACTCTGGACAAAGTCCGGAAAAAAGCGAGCTCGTTAAATGCGACTCTTTTACACACGTACAAAATGTTCATGAGACTGATCTTGGATTTTAAAGCCACGATCTACTGCACGCTTTCCCAAAGACGAACCCCCAGCATACTAACAACCGAGTGAGGAATCCTACGGAACATCCATAACCTCCTCTTCCGATACCCCTTCCAAGATTTATATAACCGAATAAATATTACCCCAATCAACTTGAGATTTCAGGAACTACAAGGACGAAACACTGCGAAAGCCATGAAAAGCAACAACACCGCTGCCATCAGAACCCTCACCACTCCTTGGACGCCATGTGGAGGACCCAGAAGGATACTGAGGAAAAAGCTCCCGTTTCTCCTAGGGAGTTTTCTGGTAGCAGTGGAAGACCCGACGAAGCCAATCCAGGACATCCTTGAAGAGTACCCACTGGCGTTCAGATAGAGGAGCACGGCCTGGGATACCCCGGAGTCTCAGGCATGCTTCCCTCGGCCAAACAAAAACACGAACCCTCAAGAACGACCACTGCTATAGACCCAACCACTGCAACCAATAACGCAACTACTAACGCTGATAATTTTAATTTGAATTATTTATAAATGAACCCAACCCTGAAGAGGCATAAGCCTATAACAGGGCCCTCCTTATATCATTATACCTATGTAACTTGTACTGTCAATCCAAAAATCAATGAACCTTTCTCTCTCTCTCTCTCGTATCCAGTTCGGAGTATAATTATTATCAATTTACAGCCTCCAGCGGAGTACCCCAAGGTAGTAACCTAGTTCCACTTCTATTCTTGTTATTCATAAACCACAATAGTATCAATATCACCATCATATTGCTATTTGTCGACGATTTGAAAGAGTTATAGGATCTTTTACAGACCAAAACGACCTAGAATTTCTATCAGACTGGTGTATAGTGAACACAAATTACCGATAAATGGCAATGAGTGCAAATGTACAATCTCAGCTAATATTCATTAAAGTGAGCAAGATGTTATGAAGGCTACATTCACGTTCACATTTTTGAAAATACGAT
This sequence comes from Leptinotarsa defecta, assembly GCA_015342085.1. Classification (NCBI taxonomy): domain Eukaryota; kingdom Metazoa; phylum Arthropoda; class Insecta; order Coleoptera; family Chrysomelidae; genus Leptinotarsa; species Leptinotarsa defecta. The sequence continues at coordinate 13,095 of WOGO01001648.1, forward strand.
ATTTCATTTTCCACAATAGGTAACTCTGAAGATTAGAAAATGAAAGGTTGACAGTGAATGACTAAATTGATATGATAATTCACCTAGGCATTCAAGAAATCTAAGAGTTTTGTATATTAGATCAATTATATATAATAATTTGCCAAATTTTTTAAACAAGTCAGCAAAAAAATAAGAATCTAAGAAAATATATTCTGTAATAAACTATTAGATTATCATCGAAATTTTAAATATTTCATACATCTTTATTCAAGGGAATTGGTTAAAATGTTCTTTTGTTTTTTTATATTGTTCTTTCTTCCCTCTCATAAGCAGTGTATCTGTTTCAAGAAATTAATTATTATAATTATAATCATCATCATTATTGGTTGGCTTAGGAGGCCTTGCCTGCGGCCAAATTTTTTCCCTCACTTCAGATTTTCCGTTGTCGTCTTCATTTCTTCATTTCATTAAACAATTCACATAAATTTGACACTAAACTCAAACCACGGTAATCCATTATAAAGTCAAGCTCCGTCGACGGAAAAAGAAATTGCTTCCTTTTTCTCTCTGCCACTTTCATAGCAATTTATTATACTCACCTTTTTAGTTAGTGTGACTTGTGCACCAACATCGGGAACTTCTAGAGCGTAATTGGTAGGATCTTCAACCATTCCGGTGAAACCATATTCAGGAAATACAATTATTTCAGCATGATGATCCTGAAAATTTATATCAGTTGAAAACCAATGGCCACCACTTACTCAAAATTATAGTTATTATAGATATTTTCACAAAACACCAATCGAAAATTGGACTGATAAGTATTTTTTTTATAAAATTTGATTATATTATTCAAGATAGTTAGCTTCAAAATAGACCTCGGTTTCGACGATTACCTCATCATCAGCACTATTTTTTTTTCAGCAAGCATTCTCTTGAGGTCTGAGAACAGGAAAAAGTCGCTGTCACTATTATCCGTGTCATCGGAGATTAACTCAGGATGTATAAACCTCTGAGGAAGGTAGCCACTCTCACCAGAGAAGGTCAGAAAGCAATTCTAGAAACACGAAAAACCTCGGTCGCGAAAGCCTCAACCATTTTGTCATAATCGTATTATATTGATTACATTTTAATTTACTTTCAATATATGTGTATTTTACAATTTTGATATCTATTCAGTTCATTGAAAATACTTCAAAAATTAATTAAAATACATTGTATGTACCTAAACAAAACTTTCCGTGGAAAATTTTTACTAATTCAAAAATTTGTTTTTTAGTCATCAATTCATCAATACTCAAAATATTTGTAAAATCATATTTGGCATTTGGTTGATTTCGAAATATAAAAAAAGTTATAATATAATAGTAGAATTATTCATTGACAAACAGTGGCTGAATATCTTAAAAAACTAAATTTGTTGAACAAACTAAAATTCACTTACAAAATAAGCGTTCTCAATTTCAATATAATATTTAGCCATATTTTCTTCAATTGAATTAGTAGATTGATCTGGTTTATATTCGACAACTGCAGCTAAATAATCCTGAAAAAAATAACGAAATAACAAACAATAACGAATGCTCAATCAATAATAGTAAATAAACACATTACCCTACAAATTTGAAGGAGGTAGTATAAACATTACAGAAATTCTACATAAAAAACATATAAGACATATATAGGCTTCATTTGAAGGTGATTAACAATGTTTCATGATGAATTTCATAAGTTCGGACTGCCATTGTCTGATATTATATAAAACGATTTGAAATCCCTGAAAGAACTAATAAATAAGGAAGATTCAAAAATGAACACCTGAAAATAACAATTTTATTAAGCAAAATACCTGTAATGAAATAATATTGAAATAAAATACAAGTAGAGATAGAACAATTATTTTATTTTATTTTTATTTTTCCTTCAATTGTTCTATTTTTAATTGTATTTTATTTCACTATTATTTCATTTTAGGTTTTTTGGTTAATAATTGTTATTTTCAGGTATTCATTTTTAATTCTTCTTTTTCTTTAGTTCTTTCAGGGATTTCAAATCATTTTATATAACAATAGACAATGGAAGTCCATACTAATGAAATGAAATAGGGATGAAACATTTTTTTGAAGGTTTCTTACCGGGCGACCCTATGAAAATTTTTTTTATATGAAAAGATTAAACCACCAAAAATTCAACTCAATCCGACAAGAGGAAAACGTGCCGCATGCAGGTCAAAATGTTAGGTACAGGTACATAGAATATTATATTCATAAGCCTCATTTTATTAGTTATTGAGGGTTAGATGTGTCAGACTATTATGTTGCCTGTAGTTAAAAAATTATTTCTCAGTTGGTCACTTCTAAGAATAAAAATATACCTGACACAAGGTGTAATCCTTTCGCCACACCTCTTCTAGGTATACACAGCAGACATGCCCAAGCCTGAGAACAACTTTAACGGGTTAGCTTTCTATATGGACGACACAGTTCTGCTGGCGAGATCAACTAGCCATGCGCAAGTTACCAGATACTTGCAACAGCAAGCGGACAGATCAAAGGAATGGGCCAACCTTTGGAAGATCAGCATAAACCCTGACAAGAGTCAGGTAATACTGTTCACCCGGAAGATGTGACACCCGGAAGGAAACGTCACCTTCAACGGACAAGAGATTCTTTCACACTATTCATTCATGAAAATACTCACAGTTTTTGTAAATGGAATAAACACAAACAGACAGGAAAGAAGATAAAGCATTTTCTTCATTATTGATACCATATTGCTGAAAATCAATCAAGTTTGATAGTGGATTATTAATGGCACGAATTATTTAAATATCTGCCTTGACAATCAGCCAGAGATATAAGAATTTTTATTTTTTGAGATTTGCAAATAGATTATTCGTTATTCGAATGTTCATTGAGTATGATAAACGTTTCCATTAGTGTTGACATTTTGATATAATCAGTGAAAAAGTTATAAATAGACAGAAAGTATATCCACATATCTTTTTTAGTTGAGCCAACATACTGAGAAACTCATCTATTATTGCAACGAAGTTTCAAGTTTCGATAAGCATTTGTCAAAGTTTTTCAAAAAAGTCAACTCGAAATTGGTGATCTCTACGTGGAATGTATTAAATTTCTAATACGTAATGATACGAGATACGTCTCAATTAGACATCCACTGGCTTTGAATAAAAACAGAAATGTTGGTGTTTTTATCGTTTTGATAAATCTAAAACCAAACCCCCATTGATTTAGCTACATATTCAAACCAACCAATAAGAGATCGCCCGTTTAGAAAACTGTCAACATTGTTACTTTGATTTTTCTGAATCAATTCCATAACAAAATATCATTTCAAGAAACCTGAGAATATAGAAGGGTTCTGTCTGTGTGTAGAGTAGGGAGGGTGAGTATAGGCCCACAGCACTTAGGCCTCAAGTGATGCCCATCCTGTCCTTTCCAGGATGGTTGACAGGTCACTAGAAGGCATCTCCTTCATATCGACAGGCGTAGGCCAAGACTCGCCGAACATACACTTTCTTATTGACGATAACTCCGGACACTCGCATAAGTCATGCCTGACAGTTTCATTTTCCTGTTCACTCATCCTGCATAGAGATATGTCCACTAGCCCCATAATATGGAGGTGTTTCCTCAGTTGACAGTGGCCAGTCAGAAATCCTACTGTTTGGCGTAGGTTTTTATTGGTCATTGCCATATATTTATTCGGCAACAGCTTCCCAGGGTCGCACAAGGTGATGCTAGCAAGACTGCATCATTTGATTCCAACCCAACTCTTTAGCCATTGAGCATGGGTGTGACGTTTGGCTAGTTCCGTCAAAGTCATCAGGCCGTAGGTGTCACTGGCTCCTAAAATTCGTAGTCCAGCCGCTTCCTTGGCTAAAGAGTCGGCAATGCGATTACCTTTACTCCTGTCGTGCCCTTCAATTCACATCAAGATAATGTTATGATCTACCGAGGCTTTGACTGAATCTTGGTGGCACTCTAGTACTAGCCCTGAGGTAACACGCTGTCAGTTCAAGGCTAATAGTGCCTGTCTGCTATCAGTGCAGATTGTTATGTTTTTCCCAGAAATTCTTTTTCTTTTTATTATTGTGGCGATTGAGATACCAGCCAGTTCTGTTTGAACCACGTTGGTATTTTTTCCCATTCCCCACTTTAACCTTAGACTCAGTGATTTGGAATAAACTCCACATCCTGAGCGTTCTTTGGTTTTTGAGCCGTCTGTATTTGTAGCATCTGACTCTGTGTTCTATTTCATTTTTTTGTAGGGTTTATTAAACACAAACCTGGGTTCAATTGGATCACTGGCTGCCTACAGAAGAGGTTGCGCAGTAAGCACTTCTCGCAATAGGCTTAGCCTCAATTGACCCATTCCATACTGGGCTCACTATTGTTCCTTATATATATATATTAACGATTTATCACATACCATGGGCCAAGTAAATAT
>WOGO01001649.1:0-17546 GCA_015342085.1 Leptinotarsa defecta
AAAAAAGAGCAGTGCCTCTTTATTTTAGAAACAGTCTGCCTAATGCACAAAAAGCACAAAGATAACATCTCGAACTCAACTCAGAATTATGCCACTCGTCTCACATTCAATATTCTTCTCCCTATCCTGTCAACAGCACAAATTAAAAATTCGATTCTTCATAATAGCAATAATTACTTCAATCATCTTCCCCTTTCAATCAGAAAGTTAACATGCTACAAACAGTTTCGAAAAAGAGTAAAAAACCTTCTGCTAGATAAAGCTTATTATAATATTGAGGAATTTCTTTCGGATGACTTTGCAACTTAAAATTCCAACTTATAAAAAATTTTATCACAGACTTTTATCAATAGACTTTTTAAAGTGTGCTTGAGCCATATTAATATCTTATTTTAATTATTGACCTTTATTTTAATGTTTCTGATCGTTTTAGTTTTAAAGCCTGTTTTGTCAACATATAAAATTTTTTATCACAGACTTTTACCATAAACTTTTTGAAGTGTGCTTGAGCCATTAGTATCTTGTTCTAAATTCTTGACCTTTATGTTAATGTTTCAGACTGTTTTAGTTCTTAAGCCTGCTTTGTCAACAAAACCTAAACTTATATGACAATGAAGCATTTCTGACTCTGACTCCGTTACATTGATGAAAAAAAAATATATTGAACTGGTTACCAATTCACAACCTTAGAAATAATTACTATTCCAACTTTTTTTTAATTACGTTTTTCGGCATTTCTATTTTTTACATATTTCACAAGAAGTCGTTATTCATCTAAAAATGAATTCATTTTCAGAGGTTTCCAATGAAACTTGCGGCATTTTCCTCCTGTGTGTACTCATCAAAATGTTGACACGTAACTGAAAAACCAAAAATAAACGGGGCATTTCACATTGAGAGATTACATGTTTCCAGACCTCATTAGTAAGTTTACAGCCAGTAAATATTTATCTGGCCGTTATTGGTACTAAAATTGTTATAGGTTGGGTAATTTTCAACTGGTGTCCATTAACGAACTTACACTTGTGATTATCCAAGCACTGCCGGATGTCTTGGAAATTTTGAATTTGTGTTTATCGGACAGTAATAAATACATTAGGGGCAAAGTTGGTTCGAATATATTAGATGGTTACACAATCCCTATTAAAATATAAAATGTGACAAATTTTGAAGAAGGAAAGAAAAATAACATCCTTTGAGACACGAAGAAACTATGTAAATCATTTATACATGACCTGAGAATTTTTACTATTTCTGCGACTACTAACGGCTTTGTACAAAAATTTTGCGATAGTTACATACAATGAAAAAGGTTACTAACAACGAATTATTTTAGAATTATTACGGAAAATATAGAATGCGAAAAATATACGGTAAAGGAACAGATATGTGATGGAATTTGCAGATACTTGATGAAAATCCGTAAAAGTTTACAAAATCGCAACACGTGTTTCGTGTTTTTTGCTGAGTACAGCTAAATACTAATTGAAACATCAAGAAAGGAAATTCTACTAACTCAATAAATGAATATTGATATTCTGGAGTCAATAATACTGTCAGACGTATAGCTGACATTTCCGAAAAAAATTGTTAATGTAGGCAAAATCAGAGCCCGTTGCAAACCGAAGATTCCGTATCAATCGCCAAATGAAATTCTTCAACATATTCAAGTAGATAAAACTCTAACATGAGATTATCACCGTTTCGCAATACAATAGCTTCAACGTTCAACATACCATTATTTCATTTGTATTGGGTTAACAGACACCATGCATCCACTGTTCGTTTCGTTTTAAAAAGGCCCAATTTTTATTTTTCAAAAAATACATTATTTGCGGAAACCGAAAAGAAACATGTTTTCATCTCTGAGAAGGGGTGATATCCACCCCCAGGATGAAGGAAACCTCCAGTAAAGGGTGATTTCAGAAGCAGAGGGCGAGTAGAATCCAAATTGGTGCTGTTTGGCAAACTTATACAGAATCGCCATCAATAATTGGGCTGTACTGACTTTCAAGTGACTAGTTGTGTTGAATAGACAAACTTAGGGTTCATATGAATCCTAAGTCATGTGATGCTAATCCCTAGCATTAAGCGATCTTTAAAATTTTATTGATGAATTACTACTGACGAAATTAAAAGAACGTTGAAGACATGTAATGATCATTGATGGGGGATAAAGCTTCATTTTATAGATTAGGTAACGAGAACGTGATGCAAACTTAATCCATTTCATGCCACCTCCAACGTATCCGTAACATGAAGCTGAATTTATAAAGTAACGCAACACAAGACGTACCGCAACGTAAGCAGTAACAGTAACAATTGATTTCATAAATCACGCACCGTAACGTCTAACCAAAACAAAAAAAATTCAAGATTGTTTCAATTTTTCACATGTTGATAACAATAAATGAATAGTTAAAATACCTTAAAATGAAAAACTGACATAGAATTTGAAACAAATATAAATGCCAATTATTGAAAATGGGAATTAAAAAAAACTCCGGAAAAGATGACACGAAACCATAAATGCACGTTAACATGCATGGAACCGAGTTATTACGGAACAGTTTACTTTCCGTAATAACACCACGTATCACGTAGTAACGGCTACATCCATCAATTTACATTGATCAAGGTTGAAATAATATCACAGTGGGATGTATAATGTTGGAGAAGTGCTCACCTGTAGAGCATTAATTTCCTCTTCTGCCTTACTTCTTTCGTCTTCAATTATCCTTTTGAGCTCCTCTATTTCCTGAAGCAACATCATGCTCTCTACCCCATCGGAGTTTTCATTGAGACCTTGTAAAATCAAAGTGCTCTGATGTGCTAAGACGTTTCTTTCCCTTTTATGAGCCTCAGCTTCTTTCCTTATTTGAAAAAAAAGCAATAGTTATTTCGATTTTGTTAATACATTTTATTGTAATGTGAGAATTTATACCTACTTCAAATTAGCTAAGTTAGTTTTTTGTTGCTCCTCAAGTAGTTTATATTCTTCTAATTCTTTTTTCATCATTTCCGTCACCCTCATGATTTGTTCGCGTTCTTGTTTTAACTCCGATATCGTATGCTCTAACTGTTCATTGTCTTGTTTTTGTTTATCCAACTCCTGAAAGAAATAATGAAATTAGTGTCACTATATTATCCCATTGCTAAAACAAATCCAAACTGAGAAAACTGAATCTACTTTCCATGTTTTGAGAAATTAAAAAACATTTATCATCAGCTAAAATTAGAAATGATTGATATTACTGGAGTTTATTCCCAATTCCAAACCGTTATTTTAATTCCTCGACACGTGTTTCGATCACCAAGTGATAATCTTGAAGAGGAAGATCAAACTGATCAGTTTGGAGTATTAGATCAAACTGATCATTTTGATCTACCTCTTGAAGATGATCACTTGGTGATCGAAACACGTGCCGAGGTGTTAAAATAACGGTTTGGTGTTGGGAATAAACTCCAGTAATAATAATTACTACACCAAAGGTTCCAAACAGTGCATCATAAGTTAAAAATTATTGTTTACATTTCAACAAGACTTGATAAGTAGAACTGGAAACTCTGGCATTGACTGAATTTACTAAAACACTTCTTTCACACACAGAACAAAAAAGTTACTATCGTCTAGAAATATTATTTTGTTCTGTAGTATTGAAAAATGTGTTTGATTTCCTTTATACATTTTTAATTTTCGCTTCTACCTTTTATCAATTCTTGCATTTTTCTATTTTACTATTTATATAGTTTATGTTTTTGAAACTGCCATCTGAAGTCCTAAGTTCAAATATCTTATTGTTGAGCCGGAATCATGAATCAACATCACAATTCTTAAAAAAATAATGAAGATATGGAGTACAGACGGTGTTGTTCACTGTATTGCTCAACTATTGCTTATTCGATTTTGATGTTAATTAAGATATTCCTCGAAAGAAAACATGCTTATTGTAGGATATTAGAAACATTTATTACTTCTCGTTTGGTTTTTTTGGCGACACATGAAACGGGAAAGAACCAACTTAAAAACACTTGAAACTTGAACGGGTGGTATAAAAGAGGTAGAATATTCAATACAGGTCACAGTTCATTGAGAAACAAGTCTTAGAATACTACAAAATATTCAACAACAAAATGAGAAGTTTTGTGTTTGCTATTTTTTGTCTGGCTGCGGCTGCTGCTGTACCCTTAGAGGTTGTCGAAGATGCTGATGGACAACAATATTATATAGTTCCCATCCATCGAGAAAAGAGGTGAGTTTGAAATTGAAGTAATAAAACGTAGACCAAAAATCAGATTTGGATGATAATCCAAATAATATAAACCTCTAGAAAACCTTTCTATGGAATTATTTGTTTATGAATGGATATATTATGATCAGTACATAGTACACATGTCCATATTCATCTCAGAAAATCCAAGATAATAACGATTTCATAGAATTTTTTGATATTTTTATATGTTTCAAATATTCAGCTACAACATGTGGGAATGATATAATTAATGTGGGCTAAATATAATATGTACTTGGATCCTAGGCTATAGAACAAAGTGATGACCTACTTCAATTAATAATCCACCTGTTGTACTACAACACTTTTATAGAAATCATTATCTGACTGATATCAGTTTTGGTTTGGAAATCTTTAAATCGGTGGACCACAAAATGTTTACTCTTTATTTCCTTCTACAGGCAAACACAATGGGGCATTTCGAACACAGGTTATGGCGCTAGTCATACGAGGATACTATACGAAAACGATCGTCACCGATTTGATGGAACCGCATCTGCCAGTAAAAATTTTGGATCACACGGACTCAGACCTGACCAAGTTGGTGGCCGAGTTGACTACAGCCACATACCATCCGGCTCGTCGGCCTTCGTAGGAGCAGATAACAGGCGCGGTTATGGCACAGATGTCGCCGCTGGTGTCAAATATAACATTTATGAAAGTAAAAACGCTGGAGTAGACCTAACCGGACAATACGGCAGACATTATGGTGGACCAGGTGGAACCGGGAAGCCTGAAGCTGGTGTATTTTTGAATGCTCATGCAGATTTTTGAAAAGATTGTCAATACATTTAAAATCATCAATTTATTTATTTTCTGTTGCTTGATGAAATAAATTTTATTTTATTAACTGTTGCCTTATTATTCTTTTTTTTTTGTTCTTAAAAGAAGTTCACTCTGGAAGTCAGAGTTCCTATTCAGAGTTGAAAGAGAACTAAGTCCTTATTCGAAAATGGATTGAAATGCAATGGTCTTTATAAGGTGAAATAGAATATAAAAGTCAAGAGGCGAAGTTCAAAACTGCAGTGTAGAACACTACAGGTTTGTTCTACCATTTAACTTCCACAGCCAGCTACGAGAACTGGCAAAAAAATATAACGAATACAAAAATTAAAAAAAAAATAGAAAAAGAAAAAGATGCCATATATGTCTTTGGGATCACCAACCTATTTTAAAATTACTACTATTTTTTTTAATTCACCTCGAAGTACCAGAAACAGGTAGGTAGGTACACAATAGTCTTCAGAAGTACATAGGAGATAAAAGGCAAAAAAAATTCTGTAAAATTCTATCCAGAGTTGAGTATTTCTAACAACCACTATCCATGAGCAATTTTTCAAATGAATGGATGATTTCAACATAAGTTTCCTATGTTCGATACTAGGTCCAGTGTGACAATAAAATTGATTCTAAATTGATAATGAACAAGTTACAGAAATATATATTAAAGAAAACTAGTGTTCTGTTATTCACGTAAGTTCATACTCAGTTGCAGATTTTTTATTTTATTAATGAAAATCACGATTTAAACGTCAAACTTTTGAAAAGTGGAAACTTTTTTCTAAATAAATCAAAGTACATTCCACATAAATAATTTTATAATTGAAAGAAAGTAATAACTAATGTATCACTATTAATTCTAGAGATATTAAGAACAACTCTTTTTTTAATTTGATAAAGCAAACAAAAAAATAAAAAGTGTTCTATTCTGATATTCAGACTATTCAAGCTTCATGATAAAAAGAAAGTTCAATCAAAACTTCAGCTGACTGCCACTTCATCAGCAGATGGGCATCTTTAACGTCTATTAAATACTAAATTAAAAAACTATTTCCTGAATTTTGAATAATTCTCGTATTGTTAATCGATGAACAAACCAGTTTAGGTAATTTTTTTCCGAGAATTTAGCCCGAACTAGATGAAGATTATTAGGTCCAGTGGCGTCCCACTCGGCACCACAGCCAACAATATTGAAAAAAAAGAATGCCACTGACTTTTTTGTAGTTTTTTTTCAGATTAAGTTACTAAATATATAACTTTTTCGTCACTTGTGTTTTATTTCTTCATATCATGCTTCGTTTTCTAGAAAAAAAATCACTTCTATCACAACTATCCATAGTATAGAGGATTCATATCAGGACTGCGAGCTAGCCAATTTTGAGGTCCTGCATGTTCAATCCAGCAATTAGGGTAGGTGATGTCGAGATGCTGATGAACACTAAAATGAGCTGGAGCCCCGTCGTGCATAATCCACATGTTGCCTATTACAAGTACCGACAAAAGTCCGTGTAGATAGTCACCAATCATTCCTACTCGAACGTTCAGCGAAAATTGTTGCTAAAAATGACTTTCTCTAATAACGTGGGGATTTTCGTCGGCCCAAAAATGGCCATTGTGAAAGTTCATAATAGCATCTCGTGAAAAATTAAATATTTGGTAAAAAAAAATTATTGTCTGCCATCGTATGAATCAACCACCTGCAAAACATTCATCTTGGGTGAAAATCCCTACGAAGCAGACCTTGGACCCGCTGTATATGATATGGGTATAGGAGGTTTCTTTTTAAAACTGTTCAAGGTTTTTGGGCTGACTTTCAGCTGCAGTGCAATCTTCCTGGTACAATTTGGAAGATCTTCTATCACATTAAGTATAGCTTCTTCTAGTTCAGGCATTGTCACAGTTTCTGTCACAACCTACATTTTTATTAAAACTTCCAGTTTTACATAATCTTGCATGTAGCGTTCTAAATCCTGTCCTGGTAAATTATCTGTGCTTCTTTCGCATTTCCATTTGCTAACCCATGAATAAGTTCAAGTCAGTCATTTCAGCGTTATTAAAATTCTGTTAAAAAAAATTTGGTTTTCCGTTAACTAGCTGTCGCACCCCTAGGAACGACAAACCTCAGAATTCGAAACTTGTGCAAACTAAGGATTAACGAGGTTTTACCTTTTAACGTGTGATTCCTACCACGGGGTGGACGATAGCAAGCGAAAATCGATCGTTCAGACTGGGGCTTGAACCACCGACCAACTCGGTAGTCAATTCGAGTGAGTGAACAAAGCACCCACGTCGAACTGCCTGGCTACCGACCTGGCTATTCATGATGAAATCACTGCTAATCGACAACTCTCACTTTCACTAATATGACGACACCTATTACTGTCAGCTGGTCTTCAAAGTAGGTGTGACTTCAATTTTTTTTCACGAAAGTGAAGCTAGATATGAAGAAAACACGAGTCACGAAAAAGTTATATTTTTGGTAGATTAATCTAAAAAACAGAAAACTACAACAACAATTTTTTTCCAAAATTCTCACTTATGGTGCCCACTGAGACTCCACTGGACCTAATAATTTCAATCTAGTTAGGGCTAAATAAGCGCCTTATCACTTCAAATAACTGCAGCATATTTCAACCAAATCTGTAAAAGGACATTTACGATATTTTATAGATACCTACCGTTTTTTATGAAACACCCTGTATATCACTTACTGATGAATCGTACAAAATTAAATGATATTGAAAGTTCACCTACAAAACACTTGATATAACGGTTTCGATGGGTTTGAAATTAATGGGTCATCATCATTGAAAAGTTTGATTTTTTTCAGTAAATTTCACTTCAAACGTGTCTGAGAACAAGATATCATCACCTCGGAATGGTTTTAGTTGTATTCGGTATTTTGCCAGACTCCCTTGAATAATTTGGATTTTTTATTACTCATTTTCTCTCATTACAGCTTTTTTAATTTTGAAATATTGTTTATTTAATTTCTGTTTCTACAACTTTATTGTAGTTGAAGTGTTATGAATTGTTTGTTGGATTGTACAAGTGAAATTCTCGTTCAAAAATAATCAATGGGATACAAAATTTGACCAGTTTGAGACAATTTTCTGTGAATTTTATATCCGGATGTCTCCTGTATCGAAAGTAAAAGTCTCGAAATAAGGAGCAATGTCGCTGATTTTATTTTAAATATTAAATTTGAGAAATTTTGGAAAGTCGAGTATTTCCTAGTTTCTTCTTAAATATCTCTTATAATCTCCATCAGCTACTAACGTTACACACATAAATGAAAGAAAAACAGTTATTATTTTATTATCTTGAAATTTAGTACTTCCATGCTTTTCCATTTCAGAATTTCGTGAAACAAAAAGGAAATGTTTCGGCAGAAAAAAAAAGTCGTAAAAAGTGTGTTAATTTCACAACGATCACTGTTTTATAAAAACTTATTTTCTTCTAAATCAATCTACTTAACTGTAGTTTTTGGCATGAAGATATTTCTATATATCAAGTCATAAACCGGAATAAAAAAGAATGACTGCCATTTCATATCTTACAAGTGTGTATAAGAGTTCAAAATATCTAAATTGGTCTGGATAACAAATATTGACAATTTTTAATTTTGATATATTTGTGTTATTCAAATTTAACTATAATCATTATAATTACGATTCGTGACAAGAAGAATATGTATTCAAGTCAAATCAGTCTCTACGTGAATGAAGGAACCACTAAGCGCTATTATCGATCGTATTAGTGACTTGGACACATTTTGATGCAATATTCTCGACCTTACATAGAACAGCGAATTGAAAAGTAGTCATAAAGAATTATAAATTATAAATTAATGTTTGTTGCCCCTCAAGATTGGGAGTGACAGTTATCTGTCGCCAAAAATCAGAGATCAAAGCGCAGCATTTTAAGAAAGACAGAAATAAATTAAGATAGTAGAAATGTCAAACTTTCGAAAAAGAAAAATTGTAAAATATGGCTCTCGAATTTTGAAAAATTTCAGTTTTTGTGTAACAACTCATCGTAATGTTAATAGTATTCACTCGTTTGAAAAAAAGAACAGATATAGTTTGGCAAAGGTCAGTAATCACTACACCAGATCATGCATCTGAATCAGTATAGTTTGTGAACAAAATATGTATGCGTATATAACTGAAAGTTATTCATAGAAATGAAACATTCTTATCGTATAACAAAGATGACCCCAATTAAGGAGTCGCTGTTTCTTTGTTTTCGATATGAAAGTTCCCTCGACTTGCAAAAAGGGGAAGGACCGCTTCAAGTAATACCCAAAACTCGAATGAGGCGTATAAAACATCAAGATACCGGTCAGTCTGTTGAGAAATCTTCTAACTTCTAACCAAACGAGTTATAGGCAATACATCAGTAGTTCTGATATAAAATGAAGTGTTTTGTGTTTTTAACATTTTGTCTGGCTATTGCAGCTGCAATGCCCTTCGAAGTTGTAGAGGACGTTGATGGACAACAGTATTATATAGTTCCAATCCATCGCGAAAAACGGTAAGTTTTGAGAATTTAAGAAAGAAAATAATACTATTAGATATATTGTCAATTGAATTGAATGCCTAATGCCAAGTTAGGTTTCTCATGTCCGGCAGGAATGCTTCTTTTGACTTTTAAAATTCTCAACTCAGGATTTTCAAAGTATAACATCTGAGCATGGGTTTTTTACTCCAAAAATGTTGTAAAATTCATTTTTACCCTAACCCTAAAAGGTCCAAGAAAATGACTTCATTGGTTTATTTTGACTTTGTGATTAGAAATAGTAAATAATATACTGAGTGACAAAGAAAGTGACACCCATTTATATTGAAAATATTTCAATACTCATTTACTTACATACTTGACAGATAATAGCAAACAAACGAGTAAGTTTTCAGAGAAATTGGATAATCGTGAAACCAGTGAAGTTCAGTAGTGTGTTGCAGTACTCGTGGATACGTCTGGGCATGTTCCTGATAAGGTGGTCTGTATCCTGTTGAGGTAACTCATTCCACCCTATTTCTAACTCATGTCTAAGTGCTGCCAAAGTATGTGGGGGCTGTTGTAAATTCAGCAGTCTGCGACCAAGAATATCCCACACTTGCTCGATTGGTGAAAGATCAGGCGATCTGGGTGGCCATGGAAAGCGGTTAATGTCATGCTGACTCATGAAGTCTAGAATTACTTTAGCCACATGCGGTCTAGCGTTGTCTTGTTAAAATATGGGGTTCTTGATGGTCTCAAGATATGGAAAGACATGAGGCTCCACTACTTCGTGAATGTAACGAAGAGCTGTCATGTTGCCTCTTATAAATACTAAAGGATTCCTGCTACCATATGCAATGGCACCCTACACCATTAAACCAACAGTATGGTGATCATGCTTCACATCAAACTGGGGATTATGTCTTTCACCACGACGCCTTCTTAGTCTTGCTCATCCAAACAGAAGCGAGATTCATCGCTGAAGATTACGGGTTCCACTGTTAATTCCAATTTATTCTGTCTCTACACCAGTGCAATCGGTTGCGTCAATGCTCGAGAGTCAGTAGGTACATTCAACGGGGATGATAAGAAAAAAGTCCGAAACTTCTTATTCGCCTATATGCTGTGCCAACAATTCGTCTTCTCTCAAAATCACGAAGTTGCGGAATACGTCGAAGTCTTCGCACTCGAGGCATAGTGTTATCAATACGAACCACTTCACAACAAACTCTTCAAAAGTAAAAGCACAAATAAGAATAAAAATAGGATGAATGGTCAGAATAGCTTCGGATAAGTCTGAAATTTTGCTGGCTTTTCACTGGCCTCAACATAAATACACATGCAAAACATCATTGGAATTTTTTCAATATAAATGGTTGTTCACCTTTCTTTCTGGACAAGTTTTATACGTAAATCATACAATTCTATAAATGTAATGTTAATGTAATGATTGAGAAATATTTGGTATCGTGGTATAAGGCTTCTTGTTTATTTTGAATGAATAAGATTAGTCGATCGCATATAATATATACGATGAAGACGCCATATTATGACGTTTTCATAGAAAGATATATATTTGATTACTTTTGGGTAAATCCGAAAATGGTATCAAGCCATCACTTGATAATTAGAACAAGAACTACGCAGTTGTTGCACTAATCCACATAATCGATTCGGAAGAAATATTATTTCAAACTGAAAATAGTTTTATTATTCCTGTTATTCGAGACTAGAACTGTGAAAATTCTAATTCGAATTTCATTTTCATTCCTAATTCCATTTCTTTGCAGGCAAACGCAATGGGGCATTTCTAATTCAGGTTACGGCGCTAGTCATACAGGGACACTATACGAAAACGATCGTCACCGATTTGATGGCACCGCATCCGCCAGTAAAAATTTTGGATCACACGGACTCAGACCTGATCAAGTTGGTGGCCGAGTTGACTACAGCCACATACCATCCGGCTCGTCTGCCTTCATAGGAGCTGATAACACGCGTGGTTATGGTACAGATGTCGCCGCTGGTTTGAAGTATAACATTCATCAGGGTAAAAATCATGGAGTAGATCTGACCGGACAATACGGCAGACATTATGGTGGGCCAGGTGGAACCGGAAAGCCTGAAGCTGGTGTATTTTTGAATGCTCATGCAGATTTTTAAAAAGATTGTCACTACATTTTCAAATCATGAATTTATTTATTTTTCATTGACTGCTCAAATAAAAATGACGTATTATATCAACTTTGTTTCATTAATTTTCTTCCCGAACTTGAGAATGTATCCGAAAAAAAAGTGAGGAAGTAATAAATACAAAATCAGAAAATTTCGGTTACACTGATTCTTCTTCGTGTAAGATAATTTATTTAAACAGTCGCTTCGAAAACGTCCAGCTTTATCAGATTTTTAGGACAGTGTGATTCATAATAGACATAATATAAAGGTGTGAACGATAAATTTTCCGTTTTACGTGAAAATGCCCCTTTGCAAGTTAGCAAGTAAGTATACATGTTATAGTATTTATTGTAAAAATATTAGTTTCGCGAAATGACGCAGGTCTGGCATCTTGAGCTATTGAATTGGTAATTACCAGGTGTTATAAGAATTCGGAAATTAATGTGATTCTATTGTTCACAAATATAAAAGATTTTACAACCTCCGTTTTTAATGAAAACATTCCTATTGTTCAAAATAGGAAAGAACACTAAACAAAAAAACCCGAATCTCAAACTGTGGGTATTAAAATGCCGAAAGTCATCAATATTAGACAGTTGGTTGTGAAATCTTCAAAACAAGCACCTAGATTCGTTAGAAGACAGAATGACGTGTTTCGTTTTAGCAATTTTTTGCCTGGTCGTTGTTTTTGTAATGCCTTTTGGAAACACTGGAAACGTTGACAAACAACAGTTAGTTCAAATTCAGCCAAAGGAAAAGTAAGTTTTGATTTTTTGAACGTAATGAACTGAATTGAAAATAATTTGATCGCATGGTTTGTGATAAAACCGCCGAGAAAATATATTTCATCTTCTGAAGAAATAACAGACACAAATTATAGGTTCTGTTCAATTTGTAATTGTCGATAACATTTTATTTGGTATATTTCGAAATACCATAAAAATGTGAATGATATCTAATTTAATTTCATAACGAATTTTTGGAATGCAAACTGAATAAAGGAAAGTGATTTTAGTATAATTCAGTGTTCATATAAAAGTATGTTTATATGAAACTAGTTTTTGTGTGTCTGAAAGTTATTTCTTTATGAAGAGTTCATTTTGAATTCAGTGGCTTTATTCCCTTCCCAACTTTCTTGTGTAAAGATAGTTAATCTTGGAAATTGAGTTTCTTTGAAACAGTTACATTATTTTCATATAATTTTTTCAGAATAAATGTTCGAACCCACGTACTAAAACCTGGTCATAACAGTGGTGGACAAATCTTTCGGTACAAGCGATCTGGCATGCCACCACTAACTTACAATCAAGGTTCAGGCTCAAATTTCGCCATTATAGGTGACAACTCCCAAATCGGCCACACCGGAAAACACGGCAAGCATAAGCATCATGACAGAAGACACTTGGAAGTTTGAGAATGGTAGATTTTAGGGAACTAAGCACTTTTTGAAGAACATTATCAAATTGTGAACATATGGAAGCATAAGAGCATCACACTACTTCAAAATTCAATTTTTTCCATTATTCTGAGTCTGATCTAGAAATAATGTCAAATCAAAATGAATACGATCAGGTTGGATTAGGCGGTTAGGTTAGGTTAGGTTTGTTATGTAAAATAACGACTTGAAAGTGTGGCTCTTTTATGCTCTATAATTATATACATTTCTCATAGTCTGATTGAATAAAAACCAAGTTTGAAATTGGCGTTTCTCACCTTCCAGTAGTTTTGGAAAATTATCCTTGAAATTCAAAAGTTTTATGTTGCCGTAAACGATTTTTAGGATGAGAGTAAATGGAGAAGTTTAGAATAATAATGAAATATACATAGTTGGTGGATGAAGCCATTACTGTGTGGTAGGAGATTATAATGAAGAAGAGAATTGAAACTTTCTCTGTTTTAAACCATTTTCATTTGTAAATAACGTTACTGCAGTTACTATAAGTATATAAGTATAAGTATAAGTTACTATAAGGATATTTTCAAACTTATACACTTTCATTTGTAACTGACGTTACTGCACTTTTGTCCTATAAGGACATTTCCAAACTTATACATTAAACTTATAAGGACATTTTCAAACTTATAAATTAAACTCTTAATGTATAAGTTTGAAAATGTCCTTATGAGACGAAACTGCAGTAACGTTAGTTACAAATAAAAGTGGTAAAAACATAGAAAGTTTCAATTCTCTTTTCTTCAAATATACCAAGATTGTATTATTTTTCTCACTGACTTGGCGTTACTTGATGAAGATCCATAGTAATTTCACAAACTACACCGAAGACGGTTTGATTTTCACAAACTGTATTTTCAAAAATACCACGACATTTTTCGATAGCAGTAGCTACCGAAAGATACAGAGTATCAATTATTATCAATCATTCATATTACTAGATGAATAGAGTTTCAATCATTTATAATACAACAAGTGTGAAGTAGTCAATTACCATTTTTTTGAAGAGAAGTTTCAGTTGAGCTGTGAATAACATGATTATAAAAGCTGCTATTCTCGTCATCATTGATTAGATCCAATTCTTCGTCTGGGACAATCAATCCAGAAAAAAACGTAGTCTCCTTCTCTCTCAAAAGTCACTTATCTGATAAATATTGAGAGGATCCCACAATAAGCATCTCAGTCGGAATACTGTACGTGAATGTTCAAATTTCACGAGCTACGGGAGAATGTATATGAAAGAGCCAGGCTTTGAAAGAGCCGATGTGATTTTCTAACCCATCACAAAAATCCTACCATAATTTAATTTTAATGTTTGTATGGCAACATTGAATAGCTGTCATCCACAAACATTTAACAGTTCTGCGAAAACGAATGGCGTCAGTAGACCACTTCAAAGATTTTAGGACCAAAAAGTATGTTTGTTTGCGTTTACTTCATTTGTTTTACAAAGAAAAGTACAGCATGATTTGACACAATTGAAATGTTGTATTGTTACGCATATATTTAGCATTATTTTACGATAATATTGATGTCATCATGTTTACGCGAAATAGCTGTGTTTTGAGGTTACAACTTAAATGGCAAAATGTTTTGAAAGAGCTACTTGTGGAGGCTTTGAAAGAGCCGGCTCTTTCACTAGACAATACCAAATTGCGAAGTTCCACCTAATCCAGCTTCAGAAAAAAATAAAAATAGGAAAAAGAGAAGAAAAATAAAAAGAGCCTTTTGGCATTGCAAGGTTTTTAGTTAATTAATTATTAAAAAAATCTTCAGTATATTGCTTAAGATTGTTGGAAGATTGTGATTTAAGACTGATAAATAACTGATTTTCACATAAATAAGCCATTTTACAGTTTGATAGGATTTATATAACAGAAAAATAGTTTATTAAGTAATTTTTATTTACCGAAAGACTTGCAAAGAGGAACCCGGCACTTTCATAACACAAGCCCAGCTATTTTGTACACATGTTGCTTTGAAAGAACCGATTTTCCTTTTTTTTAAATTTGCCATATTACTAATTTCTG
Organism: Leptinotarsa defecta; assembly: GCA_015342085.1. Classification (NCBI taxonomy): domain Eukaryota; kingdom Metazoa; phylum Arthropoda; class Insecta; order Coleoptera; family Chrysomelidae; genus Leptinotarsa; species Leptinotarsa defecta. The sequence continues at coordinate 15,234 of WOGO01001649.1, forward strand.
TCATCGTATCTCATTTTATTTTGATTGGATAACCATGACTATGAAACTAATTATTTACAAAAAGCAATTTTATTCAATAACCATCATCCGACGTTAACTTTTTTGGATGTTTTTCAAAACTGGCTCTTTCATACACATTCGATTAGCGATTTTCTTATGTTGATATACTTGTCTCGAAGATATGTTCACAGTTTCAACAGTTTAGCATGTTTAGTCTGTTGGTGAGAGGCATGAACATTGGAAGTGTTTTGCGTGCTTGGCGATTTTCTGCTATCTAAAAAAATGTATCAAGGAATTTGCATCAAATTTTGTGTGAAAAATGAACTCAAACACACTTGAAACAATAACAGTGGCACACGGTGAGTATGAAAAATGTTTACAAATGGCATAAGCTTTCCACAGAAGATCGAGTTAATGTGAAAGACAACGCTCGCCCTGGACGTCCCAACACATCAACAATGGATAAAAATGTTGAGAAAGTGGAGAAACGTTTTACGGAAAATCGAATCACTATTACAGAAGTTGCTGAGGATGTCGCCATATCGATTGGCTCATGTCATGCAATTTTTCTGTAAATTTTGAGCATGAAACGTTTGGCAGCCAAGTTCATTCCAAAATTGCCCAATTTTGACCAAAAAAACCGTCGCATGGGCATCGCTCAGGAATTGTTGAATAACGTCAACCGCGATCCAGATTTGCTTAAAAGGGTCATAACTGGTGACGAATCATGGGTATATAGTTATGACATCGAAACCAAAGTCCAATCGTCCCAATGGAAGAGCCGAGGAGAGCCAAGACTAAACAAAGCACGCCAAGTTCGATCGAATACCAAGGTTTTGCTCACTATTATCTTTGTAAACCGTGGCGTAGTTCATCAGGAGTTCCAGTCACATGGTCGTACGGTCAGTACACAGTATTGTTTTGAAGTTATGCGCCGCTTCCGAGAAGCAATACGAATAAAACGTCCGGTATTGTGGAGAAATAATTCATTACTATTTATCACGATAATGCACCTGCTCACTCGTCATTACTTGTTCGTAATTTTTTGGTCATCATGCCTCAGCCACAGTAATTTTTCCGTTCCCAAGATTGAAGAGACCCATGAGAGGAGATAAGAAGCTAGGTCGGTCGGTAGCCAAGCGGTTCGGCGTGGGTGCTTTGTTCACTCACTCGAATTCACTGCCGTGTTGGTCGGTGGTTCAAGTCCTAGTCTGAACGATCGATTTTCATTTGCTATTCCAAACCGTGTTAGGAATCATACGTTAAAAGGTAAGACCTCGTTAATCCTTAGCTCGTACTTCTGAGGGTTGTCGTTCGTAGATTTCAATAACTGAGAGAGCTCAAGGACATACCCAAAATTGCATCGAGGATGGTATTGTATTATATCTGAGGGGAATACTTTGGAGGGAACAAAATAGAAATTGATGAATGAATAAATATTTTTTGAGAAAAATTAATATTCCCCTTATTTTTGTTATATTTGGCAGGCATCCGACATAAAACCGCGTCAAATGCGAATGAAGAGTTTTCAAAAAAAATATTTTTTCAAAATAACTTGAATATCTTGATGGTGCAATACTTCTTGCTAGACAAAATCAAATCAAATCAATTTATTGAACCTGTAGAGCTCACAAAGTTATAAGATAGGTCAAATAGCATTTTGTACATACATAAAATAATACTTAAACCAAATTAAACCAAACATAGATGAAAAATTGTCATATGTATACAATAATGGACAAAACACATCAACTTCATTCAACTCCAGCTTTATTAAATTATTGTGATAGAGAAATAAAATTACGAAAGATTGAGAAATTCGTCTATGGGTATAAAAATTATGTTTTAATAAAAACCTTTTAAGGGTGGTTCTGAAAACCTGAATTCTATCAGTAGTTTTCAAAGAGTCGGGCAGTTTGTTATAAAGTTTTAGCCCCAAGTAAGGAGGTGATTTAGCGGTTATATTATATTTGACGGGATTTATGTAAAAATCATTGCACTTTCTTGTATTTACATTATGTACTTATGATGCACTGTTTGGAACCTTTGGTGTAGTAATGAATATTAATGGAGTTTTTTGCGGTCACCAAATCGTTATTTTTAACACCTCGACACGTGTTTCGATCACCAAGTCATTATCTTCAAAGAGGAAGATTAAAACTAGAAACTAATGCGAGCTAACCCTATTTATGCTATATAGGTAACCCATACAGGTCAACCATCCAGGCGTACCAACCATACAGGTATACCAACCTAAATTAATTTTAAAATTTTGCCTTATCTATTATTTTACAATATATGTTTATATAAAAC
>WOGO01001650.1:0-17540 GCA_015342085.1 Leptinotarsa defecta
TCAGCTGCAGGAAAACCCGGAAAAACCTGCAGCACCACATCATCTGAAGATCTTGATCCAACAATGTCCTCTCTCTCATAAAACAAAATGTAGGGTGTCTCCAGAGGCATATTGAAAATGACCAGAGTGTCGTTATAATCACATTTTTATTAAATCAAGTTTTTATGGTGTGATATTTTGCATATAAACTTCATCTGTGTAAAAATACACGTGTTATCATGAAGTGTGTCAATATTTTAGGAAAACGCAAGACTAGATAGATTTTCATATTGAAGCTGGAAACTCATTTTTGGTATTTTTGACTCCACCACTTCTTTGCCAAAGTGAGGATAACAATCAACTCAAAATTTTCAAAACATATGGGTAGTTGGGTGAGATACCGTTTCATAGCCCTTCCAAAATCTTTTTTTCGGTAGCCTTTGAATTATTCAAATACGCTCAATAATTTCAATTCAATATTTTTTGTTTGGAAGTTGTTTTGATGACACCCATTCCAATAATCCTTTTCCCCTCTACTAGTTTGTACAAATTTGTATAGGTCTCTTTGCAGGTGTCCTTCTGTGATCGAGTATCTCACATTTATATAAAATATCACGAGCTGTCTTTGCCCCTTTGTTACATCCCATTCAGTTCAGTAGTTTTGTAACTTGCCCTTTAATTATTCTGAGCATATCCCTGCTTTGTTAAAATAGTTTATTTTTCTCAAACGATCACCTTATAAGGGTTTTCTCCCTAGTTATCTTCTTGTTTATAATCGAACCATTCCTTGATCTGTCCCCGTACCAAAGATTATGGTATACACACCTAGTTCAGCTCCTTTGAATGGAGTTGATGCTTCTTGTCTATCACATAGTTAAGAGACAAAGACACAATATATTCCGGCTTGCCAGTTCTCTTAGTTTTTCACTACCTAGCTGTCTGTAAAAATTGAGAGGTTCTTATTGATGTCCACTATACGATTATACATACTCCATCCTAGAAGACTGATGCGCATTAATGGAGCAGGAACATGTAATGGTAATTGATCTGGAAGCATTAAAACAAGATATTCTCGTCTCTTGTCTGGTTTTGTCTTGTATCGAACGAGGCAATAGGAGATTTTTGTCTTGAAAAATGGTCTATCGACAAGGGCTCGAGAAGTCGAGAGTAAAGTAACATTATAAAAATTCTTTTTATTTGTCATGCACAACTTAGAAAAACCTATTTTATTTGTAATATTGGTACTGAAAAAAAAATCATTTTTGCTTATGGGACGGTAAACCGCTTCGTTACGTAACGAGTTACGGCGCCAGTCTATCTGACTTCCCTTTCTCACTCGCACATGTTAGCGAAAGACAGTCTTATCCTCCTCCCTCGTCGGACAAAGCTCATTGCTTAGTGTAGAGAAATACTATTGACAGTATTACAAAAATCTAACCAGCAAGCACGTATTAGTGTTTCATTATGTGAAACAAGGATAAAAAATGATATCACTAATTTTGTGTATGTACATCATTAGTATCATTATTTAATCCTACAAAAGTAACAATTGGCTTATGGTAGTTATAATATAACATATACATATATCCAATAAAATATTTTATTATTAAATAATCATTCTTCACATCATCATATTGATGTACATAAAATTCAAGTAATAGTTTAACTTAGATTAGTTTAAGTTACCACTTCTGTCTGGTGTCTCGAGACGCACACGTTCTTTATTGTATGAAGTGTGAAAAAAAGGAATATTACAAAATTTGTAAAAAATACAGAAAAAAAATGTCACACAAAAAGTGACACATGGTTGTTTTGTTTTTTGATAGTATTTTAATAAATATATCGTAAAAATTAATTTGTTTAAAATAAATTAAAACAGAATATTGAAGAGAAATCTATGATTTGAAAAAAATCATAGATTTTTTACTTTTTAACGTCCAAGCAGTGAACAAATTTTGAGGTTTTAAGTTTCAAAATTATCAGGGTTCTTACGTAAATTTAACATTTGTAAAAATTAGTCAATTGACTGAAGTATATCTAATAAAATAATCACGGGAAAACATTTTTTCTATGGATTCAAGTATCTGGAAAGTATGTGATTTTTTTTATAATGATATTTAATGGGTTAAAATTATTTTCATTTTTTAAAGGTCCGTATGGGCCAGCGCGTGCGGGACGCGCTTCGCTCGCTTTTAGCCCTATTTTCGCCTCTAAATTAAAATTATAAATATTGGTGATAGAGTTCCGGGAAGTGGGAAATTTCTTCCTCTTCAAGGATCTTTTTTCTAATTTCGGATATCTTCAATATTTTCCGAGATATTTGCAAAAAAACAAACCCCTTTTTTTACTAAATTGTTTATAACTTTTGCAATTTTTTCAAGCCCCTATTGAAATTTTTCAAAAAGTTGCTACAAGTCATTCCGAATCGAATGAGCCCTGGATCATAATTTTCGGTGCCGTTGGACAACAGTTCCAGAAAAAGAATCTTGTGACCCAGACTAATAGATCCACCAGAAACTTGTTATGTGTACGAAATAATGTAATGTATGATGCTCACCGTTCGCCGATCAACTTTCTTTCCACTTTCCACAATCTAAATACTTCTGATTTTTTGGAAGGAATTCAAATATGGAGAGCAGAATATATCATTTCTTTCAAAAAAACATAACGTCGATTCGCCATGATTTTACTGAGTTTGCTGTAGATGGAAGAATATATAAAAAAGCTCAATACATTGGTATCTGAATACTGAATGTATTTTGATAACTTCATTCCTAATGGAAGCTTGATGTGACACACACTGTATAATGTCTTGTATTTCTATACAGGGAGAAAGTAATGCAGAGGTACCAAGGACTCTTACTCGTCAAGAAAAGTCGAGAAAAGACAAGACGAAACAAGAGAATATCTTCTCTAGCCGGAAAAACGGTATTCTTGTCAAGACTAGTCGAGACAAGACGAGAGAATGTGTTTTCTTGTCATGTCACGAGAGGCGATCTATAATTTCAGCTTTTACTAAGTGAAAATTCATGATTGAATGGTAGGGTGAATATGTATAATACTTCACAATTCAAAAACACATTTGATTCTAACACCTGTTTCTAGACACTTTTTCATCTTCTGAGTGAGTTTTTAATTCGCTCAGAAGATAACACAGTGTGTCGAAGTAAGTGTAAGCTTCAAATGTTGATGTTGCGCAAATCGTGCAGTATTGTTTTCACCTACCAATTCAACTAGTTTCAATATTCAAGTTCTTATTTTCAAATGTAATTATATACAATAAGGCGGAATTCTGAAATTGAAAGACTACCTACTATGAAAATATTTTGAGAGGCTTCGAAATGACATCTTGGTTGACTCACATGTCATATGAAAATTTTGGAATGATTCTCACGCTCACTCGAGAGTGGAAGTGGTGAATCCGGAGAAGAGTGATGCTCCTCATTCAAACAATGAATAGAAAATGATTTTCATTAGATCTGGAAGCGGGACGTACAATTCAAAGGTTGATTGTATTACCAAAATCATTCAGAGTCCCCCAAAAACACCTGGTATCTTGATTTCCCTTATATGGATAGGCGACGTGTTACCATGATATTTTGGATCAAAACGGGACATTGTCTACACAAAAAAATTGTTGTTTTTGGCGAGTGCATTGGCTTGTGATGTGGGGGTTGAGCAAATCGGCCATCGAATGCCTGCTTCCACGTGGCACCGCTGGATACGGGAATGACGGAATCACTTGTGGTTCTGTTACTCCCTAACAGAATGGCATACCAACGATGGTTTAATCCTAAGGTGTGTGTATCCGTGCCGAGAGGATGAATGACACTGAGCCTATCAGCTGTCTCTACGGAATCCTCGAGATACCGGGCGCCCTCTCTTCGAAGCATCGCCTTGTCACAGTAATGCGGGGCTCTGTCGTGATTGACCTTCTTTCCCTAGCTCCTTGTTGAACTTTTATGGACAGAGTAACTTAAAAAATTTTTTCTGACGCTAGGTCTACGGTGGGGATGGATGTCGAGCTCACACTTCAAATTGACTTTCCTGTAGATTTAGATCAGTAGCGAGTCTACAGAGGAGATGGATGTTGAGCTTACGACTCCAGGAGCGAGAGCTTCTCAACTTTCCAACTCCTGATCCAATAATTGAACGTAAAAAAAGGTTTGGTGGTGCAGCCAGGAAACGACTGAGTCATCTCCTCGAGAGCGGGGTACCTTATGAAACCGCCTCGCACCAAATTCTTGAGCGGTGTACGCAGAATCTGTCTCAGGTGGAGAAACAAACTCCCCTTGAGTCAGGTGTAGCTAACATGCAAAAATCCTCATGTGGGAAGATTGTCGTGGATATCAAGGTGGGAATCTTGCACCTTGGCTATCTGATTACCTCCTTAACGATGAAACAGACCACTCACCATACAAACTAATCGGCTTCGTTAAGAAGCTGGGTTCATTTGGTCGAGTATGAATAGGTGTGAGCCACAATAAACCCTTGTGGGTTGCGGTGGAGGGTCGAATAGACCCACTCATTTTGGACTTAACCTAATCTAACGCAAAGAACATCTATTCAGGTTGAAGCAATAGCCAAGATAACCTAGAGAGAGAAAAGAGTGGCACTCCCTTTAATCACAAATCGATAATTGGGAAAACTAATATCTCTTAAACTGTTGAATTCAAGTTTTTCCTAACAGTGTTATTCCCTTTGATGGATCGCAAAACACTCATCATCCTAAATTCGATTTTAAACTTTCTTATAATTCATAATATGGAAACATTAGAGGTCAGTCGTTTTTTGTTTTTTGTAGAATATGGGATTACATCTTGAAGATGAATAATTCAACATCATTTTTTACTATTTGGGTGTACATTCTGCAGCAAAATTTGTCAACTAATAAACGTCAAAAAAAAAACAATCACGACAAAATCAAATAACAAGCACAAGTTGAGGTTGATCAATCCACCTATAAAAAAATTATATAGGCAAAAAACGAAGGAGATTCTCAATCAAGGCAAATTAGATTTTAAGTGTATTACCAAACATAAAGGTAAAACGACTTTTTTTTAGTACAAGGTGATGCCATCATTTAAGGCAAATGTTTGTTGAGAACAAATTGACCTACATTAGAACCGGGTGTTTGTTTATGAATTTCACTATTTAATCGATTTCTCAGAAGAGATGTATGTTTGACTTGTACATGTATACAACGTCGCGTCGTAGAAAAACACAAGTTGAAACTAACAATCAATTAAATTAGTTATACTCGAAAGTTGATCTGTAGCTCCGGGCATCAATAATTTTTTATTTGCTAAAATCTTGAAAGTTTGCATAAATAACCAATTAGCTACATTAGTTCCATCTTCAAATCACTTGTCTCAAAGATATATTACATAGTAAATGCAAGTATGAAAAATGAGAAATCATACTTTCTATGTTTTTCACCACTTTTATTTGTAACCGTTACTGGAGTTTCGTCCTATAAAGACATTTTCAAACTAATACAATAAACTGAAATTAATTCATAATGTTACCCCTTATACATCTTAACACCACTGTAGGTATCTGTATCTGTCTCTGTAGAGCAGGGAGGGTGAGTGTATATCCTCCCGAGGAGTTGTCCTCCTTGTCATCATCCATCCTGTCCTTTCCAGGAAGGTGGACAGGTCACTTGGATACATTTCCTTTATATCGGCAGGTGTAGGCCAAGACTCGACAAACACACACTCTATTATTGACGATAAATCCAGGCACTTGCATAGGACTTGCCTGATAGTCTCATCTTCCTGTTCGCACATCCTGCATAAAAGTGTGTTCACTAGCCCCATATTATGGAGGTGTTTCTTTAGTTGACAGTGGCCAGTCAGAAATCCTACAGTTAAGCGTAGATTTTTACTGGTCATTGCCAGATATTTCTTCGGCGTCAGCTTCTCAGGGTCGCCCAGGGTGATCCTGGCAAGATTGCATCCTTTGTTTCCATTCCATCTCTTGAGAGATTGCGCATGGGTATAACATTTAGCTAGTTACGCAATCGTCGAAGTCATCAGGCCGTACATGCCACTGGGTCCTACAATTCTTAGTCCAGCCACTTCCTTGGCTGAAGAGTCGGCAATGTGATTATCTTTACTTCTGTCGTACCCTTTAACCCACCTCAGGACAATGTTATTATCTACTAAGGCTTTGGCTAAATCTTGGTGGCACTCTAATACTAGACCTGAGGTAACACGTTGTCTGTTTAAGGTTAATAGGGCTTGTCTGCTGTCAGTGCAGTGTTATGTTTTTGTCAGAAATTCCTTTCCTGGTTATTTCTTCTGTGGCGATTGAGATACCAGCCAGTTCTGTTCGGACCAGGCTGGTATTTTTCCCATTCCCCACTTAATTCTTAGGCTTAGTGATCTGGAGTACACTCCACATCCTGAGCCTTCTTTGGTTTTTGAGCCGTCTGTATATATGCATATTGCATTTGTAGCATCTGTGAATGTTGTCTGAAAACTGAGGGTTCATTTGAAATTTGATTGTGAACGTGAATGAAAACATGGACTTTTCAAAAGTGATGAAAAGTTATCGCAAAGTTGAAACTATCGCATGACAAAATAAATACAAGGGGTCACTCACACATGACAAATGCGCGATGAAAAAAGGTTGCAATTTGAAAGAAACATTCTCACTTGTAAAATCTAAAAATTTCAAACTGAATTTCGATGAAATTTAAATGAAATTTGATTTGTATTATGATGAAACACAAACAGATGTAGTATTTGATTACTATTTTCATCGCGTTAAAGTTTTCTTTTCTGTATTGTGATTTTTATGAATTACGTAAGCATCAGTAGTTTGCTTAAGGAACAAGGTTAATTTCATTATCTGAACACGATTTGTTTACTGTCTTCATTATATGTTATTATACTGTTTACTTTGGTCATCAAGAAAAACATAAATTTCACTCTACGTTGTACACATTCATTTGAAAACACGAAGAATACTAAACACTTGATCGGGTATAAAAATCATTATTTTCGACTTTTTCCACCGCGTTTTGCAAAAACTGCTTTCTTGGTTACTAAGGAATATTGGATATTAATTTTTCATTTATTTTATCTGTTGCGAATTTAAATGTCCAAACATCAACTGTCGATGCCCACAAGAAGATAAATGTCTCAAGGATGGTTTAGTAATCAAGAAGAAGAAAGTTTTATTGAGAAAGTTTTATGATAGAACCAAAGTCAGATCACATAAATCCTTTGGCTAAATTTACTGAGTCTAAACTTTGGCATGAATAGCAATAGTAATTTTTCAGAAGTGTAAAATATTGATACAAACTAGTGGGTCAGTAGAGTAAGTCTGAAGTGAGTGGGTTCTTTTCGATACCCCACTGCAACCCACGAGGGTTTATTGTGGCCCACATCTATTAAAACTTGGTCAAATGAGTCCAGTTTCTAATTCGTCCCCGATTGTTTATATTTGAATACGTTGAATGATATAAGTATACATGTTTTCGAAAGGCGCAATTCTGGTAGATTTTGTCGGAAGTCTGAAATTCTTCTTACAGAAGTGTTTAGTGTTTTTTTGGCCTGAACCGATTCCAGTGACAAGTTCGGGTTCGATGAAACCACTGGCAGTGCTTTCCCTTGAAAGGGTTTAGGTCATCCAGCAAAATAATCATGCTGAAACCATTCGAGGAGATCACACATAGATCGGTTTCGAAGCATTACTTCTCATCAGTGCAGGAAGGATCCGATCCAAACAGCAAAGTGTCTGGAACTCGATTTATTTCAACGCGGCCCCGTTGCATGTATGAAACCTTCGTCTAAAATATTGTTGACTAGTAACAGCTAAATCTCGTGTACAAAGCCATGAGCAGGAAAAAATAAACCATGTATCAGTTCTCTGATAGAAATCAAAATGAATTTGAAAACTGTATCGAGGAAAGATGCATACTCGTACATAAAAAAAAATGAATATTTCGAAATGAAATATTAAATATAAAAATAATTCACTATCTAGTAGGTATTAGCCGGGGAAGTAGTTGTTTTTTGGCAGGCATTTACTATAACCTACGTTGTAGGTAGTTGTTTGAGATGGATATTTCAAGAGTTCATTTCGAAATATTTATTTTCTCATACGTATGTATCTCTCTTCGATACAGTATTGAAACCTATCGATAATAATTACTGTGAAAGATTCTAAGAATGGAAGAATTTGCAATAAACATATGTTTTTTGTGGTTTCAACCTATTTATTTCTACAGGTACCTTGGAATTGTGGTAGAATGTCCCTTGACAGTGAATTTTGTTTTTTCCATTTTTGTTCAATTTATAAGTATTGTGATCATACTCATATATTGAAAGCTGATTCTAGAAGTGAATTGAAGGAGATATATCTTCAGGAGAGATTATTTTTTATGAAAAAAAGCATTCTGGCTTTGTACTTCTCCATCACCTAACAAAAAGTGTGAAAAACTTTGAAGCTCGATATACCTAAAATGTTGCATTGAATTTACAATTGATATTTTTTTTTAAATAGTCCCACAAAAGATATAATGCACAGTTCGCATGATGAAAAATTAATTAATGTATTTATGTATAACGTGTTAGGAATCACAAGTTAAAAGGTAAGACCTCGTCAGTCAGCTCGCACAAGTTTCTCAACTTCTGAGAGTTGTCGTTCGTATGGGGGCGGCAGCTGATTAACGGAAAAACAGATTTTAAAACAGATTTCTTAATCAGATTTATAAATACCTCAGTCAGAATAATCTATGAAAATTACATTATTCCAGTTACAAATTAGTTAGTTAGTCCTAGTTAGTCCTGTACTTGCATATGTATACCATTCAAACATTGCATATACATTCAGGCATTGATGTATTCGCACAGGTAGGTACTGCTCACAAGGTGTCTTGAGGATTTTTTTATAGCGCTTCTATATCTTAAAGTATATCTTATTTTATATTTTTCGATTTTTAAGCTTTCTGTGTTCCATTCAACAAATCAGTAGGATATTTCACGTTATCTTTGGTGCACTATAAAAGACTAGTTATTTCAATATTCAATTAAACATTTTTTCACTTCATTCATAGCTCTATGCTTGGGGAGATCAGAAAGTCATAAAAATGGACGAAGTTATACACATAACTTACTATAAATGATCATGATATTGAAGTAGAAAGACTAGGGCTAGAAATCGTTTCTGATTTTAGATTTCCTTTATCTTTCTATTTATCGATGTAGTATTCAACTTTTTTCATCATTTGCAAGGGATTCTTCATTATTATTCAATACGGTTTTTCCAAATAATAATGTTCATATGTACAAACAATGAAAGACCGAAGCACTTCTATTCAACAAAAGACGTCATTCATAATGAAACAAATGATGTCAAGTTCATTATCGATCGTGAGGTGAATTTTCGTTTATTTATGATTGTCATTATGTGATGAATGCCTGAAAATGTTGTTTGTACCTTGGTTACAATGATTTTTATCTGCCTACCTGACTTTTGCTCGAATATCCTGTTCGTCCGATTGATATCACTTTGTGTTCTTGAAAAATTCAAACAACAAAACAAATGAACCCAACTTCCGCAAATTGGGAAAAAGATTCACTTTCCAAAATTATTATACATTTCTGTGAGATACATTTCACGTAGAATGCATTCAAACTCAAGAATGGTAATGAAATTTCAATGTGAAAACTCGTTTTTATATAAGCAATCGACAAGAAATATTCTTTTTCTTCATTAATTCGTTCGGTTGCTATAGAATTTTAATAGAGATGAATTGATTTGAAATGAAAAGTTTTCACGGGATGAATATCCACATGGTGTACCAGCACATGGTGCTGGTACACCATGTACAAATATAACAAAAAATAGATCGATCATATTATTATTATCAGACACTTGCGTAAAAAATTGAAAAAGCTCGAATGAAAGTAGGTGTACGCACTGAGCATATTTTCAGCTGAAACAAATTCAGTCAAATAATCTCGTAGTTAACGGTCAATCCGACAATTGTCACGGTTAAAAAGTGCTGAAAGTTTCTAAAACAATCCTACGTAAAATATCCATTGAATTTCAAATTGGGAAGTGGTTTTAATAATTAATCATTTATTTAATTATAAAACAACAACAATGAAAATTAATTGGCGCTCCGGGGCGACTTCATTGATTCCAGTGGCGCATTTGCTTTTTCAGTTGCAGGAAAACCCGGAAAAACCTGAGCACCACATCATCTGAAGATCTTGATCTGCCAATGTCCTTCCTCTCATAAAACAAAATGTAGGGTGTCTTCAGAGGCTCCAATAAATTCAATACCCAGAACACTTCGTGACACGACTATCGTCAAACTTAAACCAGTCCGTTTTGTCTTTGACCAAGGCGTAATAATGACCAAATTCAACGCCAGAATCAGTGAACAATGACTGCATCAATATTATATTAGTGGCTAGATTAAAGTTTTCATCTATTTCAAACCTTCGAAAGAGATTGGTGCTTCCGTCAGAGGTTAAGTCTTGTTTGAAGATCATCAGTGTTATTATTAGATTGACTGGTGCCTCAGATATACTTGTTTCCTTTCAACAGTCAGTTAGTTTGGCGCATGTTTGGCAATACAGTCGATCATTCGATCATTTGATCATTTGAAAATTCCATTTTCAAATGATTTAACAATAAGCTTCGCACGGACTGGTTATTAGTCATATATTAGGAAATGCTCGATGAAGTTCCAGAAATTCACATACGTTTTTGCTACCTCTTAAACATTTACTATAAAGTAAGCAAGTGCGGATTTTTCCAGCAAAAGATTTACAAACAGAAGACGAGATAGACTGTATGGAATCATTCAATTCAGAGCGGTCAGGAGTATTGATTCTGCTACTGTTTTGTCCACTAAGAGTATTCAACAAGAATCACAAGAATTCAGAACAATCCTCTTGTTGTCGTAACGAGTAGCTATTGGACTTCAAAGACTCCAGAACATCGGTTGGAGGGAAAGATGGTTTATTTTTACGAAACTGCAGCTGCATGAACAAGTGTTTGAGTTTGGTGAATAAGTAGGAAATATTCTCGTTCTCGTTCATCATTAAATCTCGTTTTTGAAATTTTTCTTTATGAACAACACTTGTGAAATGCTATTCATGTAGCAAGTGTTTCCTAAATTATCTAATCCAATTTTCTTCTCAAAATTTTCAGGACAACTTTCTACTGATTCGTACGGAAGAACATGTTTCAAATAATCTGCATAAGAACCGTTTCTCAAGCTGCGATCGATCCTTCCAAGTGAAGAAGGGTTTCGTAGAGGGATCGATTCGGCTCTTGTACAATAGTTGGAATTGCATACTGAACTGAAACGCGTGGAAAGGATATGTGTAATAACGATTGTGTAAAAGCGAGCACGCACATATAATTTTCTCCGCATTATCAGTTCCTTCGGTTTTTCTTCTAGTAAGTCTCGACTATGGAAATACTTTCAATTAATCACAATTCTTCGCGTCATTTACCAATCTGTACGTAATACTCATCTCGTTATCTAATGCAATTTGTATATTTGCCAAAATCCGAAAGTCATGGTAAACTTCAACTTCAATAAACCCCAAAATGAACCATTAAATTTTTCATCCGTCAGCCGATACGTTCTCCACTTTTCGACATCAGTTAACGAGATATTGTACAATATTGCCCCACCCTGCACAATAATTTCCAGATTGCACTACCTATTTTAAAACGATTTCATTTCGTTCAATAAATATTGCCCAACATTTCAATATCAAAAACACATATTCAATTTCATTGCACCTCCCTTAATATTGTGTGTGTATAATCCGCTTATATCACATTCGTGTGAATATCATCGTCTACAGCACATACGATTCAGTTTGTGTATTCAAAGCAATTTATTTCTATAAACCAGAAACAACATCGGACCCAGGTGTGACCACCGCGGAACACCCGGAATGACTACATCACAAGGTGCAGATCTGTTTTATGTTTATGTTCACATTTTGACTACACTCAGACGCTACCAACTCTGTGTACCAACCCAGCGAATCAACTGGCTAACGGCGGAGATGGTTAGAGTTTGTATCAATGAACGTTTTGAGAGAAAAATTGTGCTAACTTTCTAAAACAAATAAAAAAAAGGAATGAAGTGAAATTTCATATGTATCTACTACCTCTAGAATTTGTACGTTCCATTTTAAGTTGAAATCTAGGTTTGACCTTTATGATGTCAAAATTAGTCGAATTTTTGTAGTAAGAAGTGAAAGGAATGGAGTATGATTTGTCTGTATTTTCTGTTAGTGGCTACCGGTCAAGTCCTGTTCTACTACAGTTTTCAATCCTTCTCAAGTTTTGCCTTTGTAGAATACTGCTCTGTTATCAGCATAGCTCATCACATTTCTTTCTACAGGCAATTTGAATATCAAATATATGTTGAAGAGTAGGTATAGGTCCAAGGTCGGTACCTTGTGGAACACTAAATTAAATTATTCGGGCAGTCTTTGATTTTGGCACATTTTTCACAGTTACTTAGGTAACTCCTGAATAACTGGAAATCAGTGCCTCTGAAACCCTTTTGAGATCAACTAGGATGCATGAAGCAGGTTTAGTATCTAGAGCTTGACTCGTTTGAGTTTTTAACAGGTTAATAGCATTTTTCGGCGACATGTTTTTCCTGCCCCGAACTGGTTATCTGACATTATTTCATATTTTTTCAGAAATGTGGTGATTCTCTGTTTCGAAAGTTTGTCGTTGATCTTTGATAGATTCGAGATTAGTGAAATTGGTCTATAAATCGGGACTTTTCGTTTCAATCCTATTTTAAAAAGAGGCTTCACAATTGCAGTTTTGAATGCTACTTCTTTCCAGGTTCTTTATTTTTTTTTAGCATCTGATTGTTTCCTTTTCAGTAATCTCTTTTCAGTAAAATGAGTTTATTCTACAGGTTCGAGGTTTGTTGGATGTGAAGCTGGCTTTGATCTTAATTTTTTCTGACAATTCCTTTCCGATGTTTGTGAAGTAGTCATTGATGTCTAGTTTACTACTTACAACTTTTTTCATTCTCTATTTCCATTTCAATAATTTCATTCTGTTTTTATTTTTGTTCGACATGTAATTCAAACAACGCCAAAGATTAGAAGAATCATGCTGATTGAGTTTTATTTTATTTTGGTAATATTATGTTTTGATTTCTTTTATGAGGTCTTTCAGTTTATTACGATGGTTTTTGAAGTTATTCACAGGTTATTTACGTTCTCTTGGGTAAGGTTATGTTTCATAAGAATAAACAATCGGTTTTTTCCATTAATGGAGGCTACTATTAATATCACTATTATTTATTATTATATCATCAGTTTTCTATTGAATTTTCATTGTTAATATTTCATAAATTAGTATGATCAAAGAAAGTTTAAATGTAATTTGTTAAAGTTCCAGTCTAAATGGACGTGTAATTTGCGAAGTGGCTAGCACAGTATGGGGGTAAAATTGCGTACAATATGAATGGTAGCCTTTTTTATTTCCGTAAAGATTTGGAAATCAGTTATGAATTCAATGCAAAAGCTCTTCCTCGAAATATTGTCTACACAATGAAAACAGAGAAGTATTCAAACAATCAACGAACATTTTGGAATATATACATCATAAAATACAATATTGAAAATTGTAAAACCATAGAATTATAAATAAGACAAACTGGCACCCATGAATTCATCTAAAATCCCGAACAACAGAGAAGCTTAGGCCGATGTACCAAATTAGTGAAAATAGATCAACTCACTTGATATACCGGCTTGCCTTCCAAAGGCCTCCAAATTTTGTCATATATAGCAGGAGGTATGTCGAGAATTTTTCGGAAAGTTAAGCCATAATCAGTATTCACCGATCCGGAGGCAATAAACAATTCCACATCGGGATACGATGGATCTGGCTCATATGAAATATTAGTTCTTATATAGGTTAGTACTTCAAGTCCACCTGGAAAATTATTGTTTAGATTATTATCTTCGAATGAATGAAAACATTTCGTACATATCTGACACTAATCTTGAGGCGTTTCAAAGCCCTTTCCTGATTTTTTTGTCACAGATACCAGCTTATTTAAATAATTTGAATAATTGAAAAATGGTAATAGATATACTTTTCACAACATTTACAGGTTTTTTAATTTTTGGTTATGAAATTCTATGATGAATCAACTTTTTCTAATGAAAATATTTCCTTTATGCACCACAACCATAACTAGAACACTATTTCTGGAAGAACGAGGAGAAAAGATATCTAGTTCTGGTTGTGCAAAAAGTGTTTTCTTCATATTAATTTCATGCCAATTCTTTCTACTGGATTTCACACTGTTCAAGTACTTGAATGATGACAAAATAGTAATTTACGTAACAAGTTCAGATGTGTTGCGGACACTATTTTTTTGGCAACCATGCAGAATTACAAATCAATAAAGTATAGGATGAAGTAACTTATGTCTAATTTTCACTTTTTGTCTAATTTCTACAAATTAGACTGAAGTTATTTTCTCTATCCTATACTTGATATGAATTTACACTAAATAAAATGAATAGGTCGTCATATGAACAAGTCAAATCAATGAGGCACATTTCTTCATTATATTTCTTTGTATTGAATATTGAATTTCGAACAGAAAAAAAACATTCTAATTCTCATCTAAATCAATATTTGTTAGAGAATTTGGGCAATTGCTAATCTTGAAGGGATCCGATTTGTTTCAAGTGCTTTGTAAATTCAAACACCTTTTGTTGAAGTCAAAACAAGAATGTGAAGTTTCCGTTTCACCGTTGATTGTTGTCATCTGATTACTTGTGATGCACTGTTTGGAACCTTTGGTGTTGTAATGAATATTACTGGAGATTTTTCCCAACACCAAATCGTTATTTTCAACACCTCGACACGTGTTTCGATCATCAAGTGATATTCTTCAAGAGGAAGATCAAACTTTCTCTTGGGATATATTTCCAGGCTTCCACTTCTCTATCTTCATACAAAAATTATGCAAAACTAAAAATAACCCCCTTCCGATTCAAACAAGATTCATATAGCTGTGATAAAATCAAATAAACATATGAATGTCATCATGACATAAATAAATTTGTCTCATCCGTGACATAAAGTCGTTATGACTAGTGTGTCATTCCGAAACATCGAACTCTGCCATTGAGAATGTAAATGAAATTTTATATCGTATCTCTTTCATATATTATATTATGTAACGTTCTGACTCAATTTCATACGTAATGTTTGAAATGCAAACTGAATAGGAGAACGTGATTTTTTGTATAATCTAATGTTAATATGAAAGTATATATTTCCTTCCTTCCTTTGGTAGTTTGCGTAGAGATGGAGAGGGGAAAACCAAAAAACTACTTCTATAGTTCGTTCAGTATTGTCTGAGATTAAAAGAATTTCAAGAATGCAAGCATGTCGCTACATCAAAGAAAGCAATATAGTTGTCGCCGCTGACAAGCCATTAAAATAGGGATATACTACAAAAAACGCGAAAACACCAACAAAGAATGCGAAAATACCGCCAAAAGAACCGCTCGATGTTTTATCTGATATTACGTTTAAGACAAAGTTTACCGAAATAGTATTCTGTAGTCTTTGGTTTAAGATAATTTCAATAGGCGTCGGACTTGGGGTATTAATATAAATATTCCAATTATATATTCTGTATGATGAGAAGATAATCAAAATATGGTGAAAACAAATTTTGTTCAAATATTTCATTTTGGAAAGGACCTATTTAAATCAAAACATTACAATTTGTAATTATGATTCTTCTTTTGATGTTAATAAATTTGATATTATTATTATTATTATCATTGACACTGATAATATCAAATCGATCATTGGTATGATAATGAAGATGGATAAAGTATTCGAAACACACCAGATACAAATAGAATAAATTTCCGCGGTTTGAAATTTGAACATGTGATTTCGAATTGAACCGCGTTCAAAATTTTGCGTTGGTCGACGTTTCGGCTTTGACTTCGACATTTTCAGGAAGTAGAAAAGTGTGGCTGCACTGGAAATGAAGATTCATATTCCTTATTAAATTGATTCGGAAACAATTTTATAGATTCAATGGGAATACTTACTTCGAATAAGACATTGCGATAATTTTAATCTGAAAAAAGTCTAATGGGATTCGTTGAGTGATTCTTCACTTGATGAATCCGTTTCATTAGGATTATGACAACTGGAATAATTTTTTCTGATAATGAGTCTATGCGATCATCCAGATCCCACATCCCTGCTTCGATTCTGATTGTTTTGTGGATACATTTTTCCCAAGCTTTTTGGTCGACTGTTTCCAGAGCACTGTATAGGTATTTCTTCACTTCACACAGCTTAAAGGTCTTATTATTCCTTGTGATGAATCTTTTAACTTGAGCCCAAACCAACTCTATTGGATTCAATTCACAGTGATAAGGCGGCAACCGAAGAACCGCCATTCCTTTAGTCTTCGCCATGTCATCGGTGATATACCTGACGAATTTCGACTTATGACGTTTAGTCAAGTTGAGGAGCTCCGCTTTTACCGTGGTCGATTCAAAAGGAATAGCTTTCATTTGTAACCACTTAGTAATATCTGCTTTCTTCCAACACGACTTCGGCAGCTTCTCGACTCGTCTACTGTTGTAACTTGCGTTATCCATTATTATTACGGATCCTTGCGGAAGTTTTACAAGTATGTTTTTAAACCATTCTTAGAATACATTGGCAACCATTTCTTGATAACAATCCCCATTTTTCTTCGATTCAAACACCATCAATCCATCTTTCAGGAATCCTTCTTCACTGCTGCCTATGTGAGTGATGATAAGACGACAACCTTTTCCAACTGAAATTTTCAAACCAGTGGACCAACCTTCCATTAAGGCTTTTCTTCCACTATTGATGTTCTGACCTTGCCAAATCTTCGAGACGGTATGACCCTCATTGACCCATGTTTACCTAGTGCACTGCCTTTCTTTATTTATTTATTATTTAAATAGTTTCTTCTTCATTCTACAATCACTGATTTTTCTATTAAGATGGTCTTTCTATCTTGCTTTCCAAAAGTGAAATTCAGCTCATGTATTATCTTCCATAATAGAGTTCTTCTTTTATCAGGAAATAAACTGTCTTCACGAATAACTGACAAAATTTTATTTAATGTAGGTATTTCGTTTTTTATGTAAAAAGAGTGTACTGTTCTCGTAATAGAATTCTTTGCTTCTACATCGATAACCAAACACTTTCTACCAGTGGATACTTTCGACCCGAAAAAGTTGTTGTTTTCCTTGAGTTTCTTGAGAATTCCAAAAACTGACGATCTATTGACACCGGTCATACTCGCGCATTTTTTCACTACTTCCTCCTTACTTTTTATTTCGGGCGGATATTGTATTCTTAAAGAATTATATACATTCATAACAATTATTTTTTTATTCATATTTAATTTTGACAATTTCGGACGCTTCACGATTCCCGAACAACTAGCTTCCATGTTGTATAGTTGTTTATTCAACGCGTTCTCGAAGTAAACTGAAGAATAT
>WOGO01001651.1:0-17537 GCA_015342085.1 Leptinotarsa defecta
GCCGTAGACACAACTTTTTCAAGTAACTTTTTGTTAAATTCGGTCTAGAAATGCACTTTTTCAATTTTTTTCAAAAAAAAGTTGAATTTGACAAACACTGAACGTCAGTGAGCCGCAGTTGGCCGCATCATTTCAAGTTGAATTTGAAGCACAAACAAGTGCCGAAGATAAACTTCATTGAAACTTCTCGAAAAAAAAGTTTCCCATACGACTTGATATTTATCTCATTAAATAATATGAAATTGGGTATGTCTTTCTATTATTTCAGCTGTTGTATCTACTCTCTACCTTAGGTTTCTGATTTTTTCCAAATAAGACCTTATAAAAAAAGACAATGGCGCCCTCGTTGTATCCTTATTTTATTTAATAGAATCGCAGTAATCAATCCACTCCCATATGCCGCCGACGAACAGCTGCCGGAGCTACTTTGCCATGTTTTCTCTTTTGTTGAAAGACAAAACAGGGAAAAGGAATAACATCGCACTGTGTATAGTTTTCGATGAGTGACATCTTTTTAAATTTTCGTTATTAATATTCGGGTACAAAATGAATCAAATGGAAAATTCCAAATGGAAAAATTCAGATCATGTATAGAAGAATTTTCAGACACAAATCGGGATGAAAATCAAACGGAAATAATTACTTTCAATCATGAATATTGACTCATATATAGGAATAATTTTTTTATTTAGTTTCTACAAAAAATAATTCTAATGAAATTGATGATATCATTGAAAGGAACACAAAGCAACTTTGAACATAAAAAGTGTTATTAATACGTTCAAAAGAGAAATTCTTGCAAAAACTTCACGACTATTTGAAACTAGATGAGACAATTTTCCTTTATCACGATGACAGTTCGGATTGATTCTGTTAGTTACGTCAGTGTCAATCACTTCAATTTTATTTATTAAAAACGGAGTTTTTTTAAAAGAGATTAATATTTCCTTGAACCTTTTTAGAAAAGAGTGGTGAATTTTCATAGAGAGAAAAAACGAACAATCCCAATGAAAACTGCTGACTGTAGATTATGTACAGATGTTTGTTTCAAATACTGGAACTGAAACGGATAATATTCCTAGTTACACAAAACTGGATACTAATAAAATACAAATCACCAAGACAATTCGTTAAGTCATATAGCAAATTGCAATAATTCCAGTCTCATGAATTCAGTTCATTGCAAGAGAGATATTTTTAGATGACAGCAGTGTTTGAGAAACTACATTTCGATTGCGACTGTTACAAGAATGTTAAATTATCCATCAAATAATCGAATTTCAAAATTTTAAATTTTCGTTCATTTGATTTCACTCTTTGAGACACGTGGTGAAAATGCATTTTCTAACACACATTATTTCTTAGAAAAGATAATTTGAGTATGTACGTACAAAAACATGGGTAAACTGAAAGTGAGTGATGGCGAGTAGAAAGAAACACTAAATTTCATTCATGCACCTAAACGGTGGAAATAAAAGTTAATATCCTCACAAATAGGACAGCACCATCACGATGAGATGACTGTACGGTGAACACAAGTGAAAGTTATAAGTCTGTGAGAAATCAGCGACCGACCCACTGGCGGTCAAGATCAAAAACTTGAACTTGTTTTTTTATCGTGAATTTTATACTTGCTCTTCCTTTTGGTGTTGCACAATTATTATTGCAATACCTACTGTAAATTGTATATCGTTCATAATATGAAAGCTGAATTATGGGTACATAGAAAGCGTTTTTGTGTAGTTTGAAAAAGGTTCATTATAGTTTATTCTTCTTATTTGTCTGCCAATTGAGGTGTTACATTTCACCCAAACAGAAACTGAAAATGAAAGCGTTACACCCCTTTCACTTATTTCAATTTCATCATGCTCAATCGTGACTTTGTCAGGGGGTCATCGACCATTCAAATCAACCAAAATTGTATCCAGTATCTTGAATTTTGATTAACATTCACATTGTAGAAAGAAATATTTCGATTTGGTGAATCTTGATACAATTCAAAAGTGGATTTTAAAAATAATACTTCACAAAGGCCGAACATATTCAAGTGACAGTATTTTCAAAGACACAAGGTCTCTGATGAAGCAATTATTCTGTATGAGTATTCTAAATGATATTCCAAAAAGAAATATTTATATAACCCTAGCTGAACACTCCCACCACACAAGAAACAGGTATAATTCTGTAATCGTCCCTCATTGTGAGAAAATGATTGGACAGAGAAATGCATGTTACTTGGGACCACGGATATATCAGATAACACCCGATGTAATTAGAGACAATCATAATAATAAAAGTTACAAGAGAAATGTTAGAAAATGGATATTGCTCACGGAAAAATAATTTTTCCATAAACTGGTTAATCAACATAATTGAAAAAAATATGTGGACAAAATTTACCCCTACAAACTACTCCTTCCCCAGAAAAAAAAACAAAAACCCACAAGACAAACAAATTCTTATATCATATCGGCTATTTTCAGAACCTTCCATGTAACATAATTACTTTATCATAATTATTTAACATAATTATTTTTATCTGTACTATTTTATCTCATTTCATACTAACACTGTTAACACTGTTTTCTGAACATTGGTCGTTTCATCAAATACAAAAATGTATTTTGCGTTCAATTGTTAATAACTATTATCGCTGAACTGCTGTAGATCGAAAGCACGATCGTAAGCATTATTTTAGAATTCAGACTTATTTTAATAATTTCTCAACATCAATTTTATATTACTACTTACGATAAATTTCAACTTACTTCACATATACTAATTTTTTTCATTTACTGATATGGCTAAATCACATAGAAGGAAAATTCCTTCGGCATTACTCCTTCTGGGGTGCCGTTGTTTATTCACTCCTTTTTTATAGTTGAGAATTATGTATACCTTTTTATCTATATTTAGTGAATAAACATTATTATTATTGTCGAAATTAACTTTTTACATTCTTGTAGCTCCAGAGAAAAAATAATAAGTATTTTTAAACACTATATTTTCTCTAAATTTCGAAAACTGAATATACTGTCACGACTTACAAGGAAAAGTTACAATCTGAAAACTGTATTCTATATCTCTTGGATTTCTGGTAAACACAGAAAACATATATAATATGCCTATAATTTTTCTAAAATAAATTTAATGAATAATTCGTCATAATAATAATAAAAATGCACTTTTCTCACAAACACTTATCAAAATTTCGAAGAGGGAATGTTTTGGAGAAGATTAGTTTTTGGGAAAAACCCCTGTTATTTCAACCTAGGTTTCGCAAAAATGTTCTCAGTTTTTGTGAGAATTTACAAATGTAGGTAGGTTCAAAGAGAATGTGCCTGGCTGACCTCTCACTGCAACCCGCAAAGGTTTATTGTGGCTCATTTCTTTTAAAACTGGTTCCAATGAATCAAGCGTCTTCACAAAGCCGATTATTCAGTGGATAATTTTTCAGATCAGATGGCAAGAGTCCAACTCCGAAATCCAGATTTGAGCCGCGAGAGAACGAACATGGATTATGTGCTCATCATCTTCCAGACAGACACGGCACGCATTGTATTCAGACCGTTCAAGTCTCTGCATATGATGATCCAGACGAAAGTGAGCAATAAACAGGCCGGTTCGACATGGCGTCAACCCTGGTGTAGTTCAACCATTCTTTGTTAACATACTTCCAAAAGTATATAAGTATCTTGAAATGAACTAATCCTGGTAGATTTTGCCAGAAGTATGAAACTCTTCTTGCCATTCAATATTCGTTTGACCAAGTCTAAAGCAATGTTAATGCCAGGTTCTAGTTCGATGAAACCACTTGCAGTGTCTTCCTTGCAAGTCTGTCAGTAGCTGCATTTCTTTTCAGGCCAGGATTGTCAGTAATACAGATCAGCCTTTTTTTGAGGTTTTTTGACACTTCACTATCAACTTGGGCGTTGCTCGGTGAGAACCAAGTTCATTCAAAACCGCTTTACTGGTCGAGATTATTTTATTGATTTAAGCGTGGAGTTGGATTTTGCCAATCTCCCCTCACACGAATTGATCTGCAGTAGAATGATGCCTGAGGATCCCATCCTGTCTATTTGAAATCAAGACTTCATAAGGCAGATTACAGTTGACAGTTGAAGGCGTTGAGTCACAGGTCCTTTCCAGAATGCGGTGTCAGCCAGTAGTCTGCTACGCTTTGCATAAGCATGTTTCGTGCAATCAGCAAAATACACAATTCTGTTCATCCAGCCTTCCTTCTGAGAGACATTTGGAGATTAGTGTGGAAGGGTTTCGATAGTCACTGACGGTGTGGTGCTGATTCCATCGGAGGTAACCTGACAAGCCTCTCTCTGTGTTACAGAGAATTTCTCATGAGCCGTTTGCTGTAATGCTTTTGGCAACCAAACCTTCGTGATTATTAGTCTAACAATCATAACACATATTTGATAATTTCGTTTGAGGTCCCAGTCTCAAGATTTCACTCTAATTCTCCAGGACGTCTATAGGAAAGTTTAGTGATTCTACAATCTTGGCAACCTCCCATCAGTCATTTTTAATTTGGATGATTGGCGCCCTCAAATAGAGAAGATCGGTAATTATCAAGAATTAAACTTCTAGGAAGTGATTTTTCATCCGAATATCCAACGTTTCATCGCCCTGATTTCACTGATCAGCTCTCTAGAGAGAATCTTCTGAATTTGTGTTGCGAAGTATATCAGAAATACTTTCATAGAAGATTTTCCAAGACTTTCGTTTTTCCTGTCCGATCCATTTGTTGTGAGTTGATTAATTTCTGATTCTAAGTAGTTGTTTGAAGCCCTTAGGCGGTGGTTATATTGGTTAAGAATTCGTACAGAATCTTAGTCGTACGAATTCGTAAGAGTTCGTACAATTTCATCTGAAGAGAACAATGTATTCGTTGTTATTCATAGAAGTGGTTACATCCTCTTCTTATGAATTCTTGCGAACTTGTACGACTAACTCAATATGACCAAAACATTTTGTTTTTTCATCAGTAAGGAATCCATGCTATCCCGTTAGAAGGTTTATTGTTAAAATGGACTGTGAACAACATATCTCTTTGGTGAAAGAAAGAAAATCGCTTTGGGATCAAATATATAATCAAATATAGATGGTGACGTACGTATATATACAGAAAACATTAGTGAATTTTCTCTAAGCTCTTCGTATGATCCCTCAAATTCCCCGTTTTCACTTTTGGATGCGGAATATTTGTGAACCCATACCCAATGAAAAAACTTTATGGTACGTGTATTTAATAGAGTTTTGAGCTTATTTGATCAATTTATTCCAAACCGTTGCAATTCGTGAACCGACACGTTTGCATTCAATGTTATCACTTTGATTCATTAGAACTCAAACTAAATTTTCTCCCGAGTTCGTGCGAATAAATTTCGTACGAATTCTTACCCAATGTAACCGCCGCCTAATCGCCCGACTCTATTGAGTCAGAGTCGAACTTCTCCTAGTCTTTCAAATATTTTGTTACACCAAGAAGAATTTCGCTCTACCGCATGTAGGAAACTTACGTCTTAGATTGAATCTGTTTTGACTACCATGAAGTATCATAATTTTATCTCGTCAGCAAATTTCTAGACGGGAAAGAAGAATGTTGTGTACCAAAGTTCTAAGTGAAACATTCATCCTCTTCTATGTCCCCATATATAGTACTATTTCATAATAGTAGACACCAAATTCTCGGAAATATCGTTGAGTTGAAACGAGTTGTTTGAAGGTGGTTGACAATGTTTCATGGTAAATTTCATTAGTTAGAATTTCCATTGTCTAAAATGATATACAATTATTTGAAACCCCTGAAAGAACCAACAAAATTGAAAATTGAAATGAATAGCTGAAAATAACAATTATATTCAGCAAAAACCCTAAATTGAAATGACAATGAAATGAAATAAAAACAAAACTTTGGAAATTGAACAATTGAAAAAAAATAAAAATCAAAGATTCCAAACCAAGTTTCAGGAAGTTTTGATTGTTAATATCCACAACCGTCTTCGGGTAGAATTTCAATTTTCAGTTTCATTGATTCTTTCAGGAATTTCAAATTATTTTATATCATTTTAGACAAAAGAAGTCTGAACTACTGGAAAACATTGTTGTCAAGGTTGTGATACTTTATCATAATTACTCTAAACCTGTTTGTTATAATTTCCATACGCCACCACAACAGATAGATTAAGCCAAAAACGTCAGTAATTTCTGAGGACTCAGTGCCTACTATTTTGGAATTTTAGTTTAGTAGAATCTGGTAAGTAACTGCCGGAAAATAACTTCTTCCCAGCCTACATGATGAACATTGAATTATATCCAATAGATTTCATAAACTACAACTCACGATTTGGTCTCCACAAAGAAGTTGGTAGAGATCAAATCGTAAGTTGTAGTTTATGAAATTACTATAAATCTTCATCATGTAACGGCCGAATTAATCAGAAAAAAACATCCAATAGATATTAGTGCACGTTTTTTCACAGACAAAATTCTTTCACAAGCTTCTGTTTAGCCATCAGCACGACTTTCTAGTAAGCAAACTCATACAAATATCTGACGAATATAATTCTGGGTGTTCAGCAAGGAAAATGATTATTCCTCGCCAGGGATTTGGCACATTCCCAGTAAAACATTGTTCGAAATCTCATGTCACATTTCAGTTTTTTTACCATCTGATAACTCCAAACTCCGATCTTCCTCAAAATACTTCTGTAGAGCAAAACCAGTTAGTTTTTTTCATCCATTTGTTCCAACTAAAACTCGGCTTTCATGTGAAGTAATACAAATCGATAACAAGCGATAACAAATCGATAACAAGTATCATTCTTGTAAACGATAAATAATATTAAAAGTCATTTCTGGAAATTTTATATTACCTATATATTATAAATCAAATAAAAAGTTATTTTACCGAAAAATCAAAAATAAGTTGCTATAATTTTTCGTAAAGCTTCATTATCCCGTATGTCATAAGCCCTGTGATGATACTTTTCCTCATCTTCAAATGATACGGAATGCGTATGACTTTCACTGTACTTGGGTTGCTTGATTATTTCAAATGTTGTTGTCTCATGACCACTGCTCACTATCATTATCAACGATAATCCTGACATAATGGCTATGCCTTTGTATGCAACAGCTAGGAAGGCACCTTTTATTGTAAGGGACCAGTACATAGCCGCATTTCCTCCACGTCGCCTGTTTTTTCTTTTACGGCCTTCTTCTACCAGTTCTAATTCCTTCCTCTCTAGCTCAGGCATCTTCACCTTCAGCTGGTAGCTTTCTAAGAATCTGGAATAAATGAAATCTGTATTTCTGTATGAAATCAATATCAGATATGGAAATAAATGTGAAAACGAAAGGAGAATATAGCAGACAAGAGGAATTTTATATTCAATATTTAATAACTTCGATTGTTGAAAAAATATTCAATTGAGAACATGGAGAATACATTGATTCTACTGAAACAGTTGGGGTAAGGTATTGGGAAAAACTTATTTTTGAACTGGGATAAAAAAGGGATATCGATCTCAAAATAAAAAATGAATGAACATTTCGAAAATGTTTATTGTATCAACATCAGTGTTCTTGCAGTATATGTATATGGACTTATGATATTCTGTTATAGCTCAGCTGTGGTTCGACTTTAGGAAAAAGAATGGTCCGTAGTGGGACAAAATCAGGAGACGATATATCACTTTGATATCAAGATACTACAGTTTATGAGAATTGTGCTGAAATGTTCAGGAAAAATGCAATTTTTGTCGAATACATTTTTCTTAAAGTTTTTTATCTTTACTCAGAAGCGATGTTATCCAAATTCAGTTTTCAATGACTCATATACTATATTGTTCAGGACTGATTGATTCAGATTGAGATTTTACTTATATATAAATATATATTCAATGACAAAGTGTTTAGTTTCTAGTTTGGATATGTGAATGACAGTCATTGTTTGTTACAGATTCTAAGTAAATGATTAATTTCATTTAAATTTTTTGAACATTTGTTAATATGTTGATCTTAAAAATCTCAACTGATTTATCGATACCTAGGTTCATTGCTTTTCATTATATTCATTCATCCGCTATTTTTTTATGGTTTTTCTATTTAACGTTAGTTTGAAGGTTTAGCTTAGGTTTAGTTTTGACGGAGTTCTTATTTTATTTTCTATGGTACTACTCACCAACTGAGTTATTTCGATATACCTTGTATTTTCTTTCGAAGTTGTTGATTTACTGTGTCTGATAGATGCCAGTCTCATTGCATTCACAGCTTTTCCAATTAGTAATGACCTTCAAAAGGAAGCTGTTAAAATTCAATAATATCCTACTCATAAGTTTGCGAGTTAATGTGCTAAGAGTAACACCACTTTTGTTATTTTCAAAACAATGGATCAAAACCAATTTCGTGTTTTGATGTTACACTGCTTCCAGCGAAGCAATGGCTTATGGCTTGAAATGTGTTATGAGTACTCATCTCCATCAGAATCAACAATTAAAAGTTAGTTTGCTGACTTCAAACGTGGTCGTAAAGACACCGATAATGCAGAACGCAGTGGACGTCCAAGTGAGGCAGTAACACCAGAAAGCATAAGAAAATCCACAAAATTTTGAATAACCAGAAAGTGAAAATTCGTGAGTTAGCCAACATTGCAAAAATATCAAAAGAACGTGTTGACTTTATATTGCATGAACATTTGACTATGAGAAAGCTCTGTTCAAAGTAGGTGCCGCGCAGGCTCACTGTTGACCAAAAACAATAACGTTTTGATGATTCTGAGCAGCGTTTGGCCTTGTTTAAACATCACTAACCAGGATTTTCGTGTCGATATGTGACAATGGTTGAAACATGGATCCGTCACTTCACTTTGGAATTGAAAACGATCCTCATCTGAGTGGAGAGCAACTGGTGAACCTCGTTCAAAGCGCCCGAAAGCACAACAATTGGCTGGAAAGGTTATGGCATCGGTATTTTGGATATTCGTGGTGTAATATTCATCGACTATCTTGAGAAGGGAGAAACTATCAACAGTGAATATTATATAGGGTTATTGGAGCTATTGAAGGACAAAATTGCGAAAAAACGACCCAATTTGAAGAAAAAAGTGGTGCTTCATATGAAGACAATTCATTATGTCACAAATCAATAGAAATGATGGCAAAATTGCATGAAATGAGCTTCGAATTGCTCCCGCATATATAATATTCGACAGATTTTGCTCCCAGCGACTACCGACTGTTCGCAGACCTCAAAAAAATGCTCGCCGGTAAAAAATTTTGCTCGAATGAAGAGGTTATTGCTGAAACTGAGGCCCTTTTGGGCAAAAGATAAATCGTTCTACAAACGTTCTATTGAAATGTTAGAGCGGCACCGGAATGAATGTATGGCTTTTGATGAAGATAACGTTGATGAATGAAACCAATTTTGGACAAAAAACGCGTTTTCTTTCTTAGGCCTGGGACTTTTCAGCCTGGACCTATAGGTTGAGAATTTCATTATTTATGTTTTAACTTTAATAAAGTATGTTCTGTAACTTTTGAATGTATCATTGAATAGTTAGTAGTCTCAGTGAGATCCATTTCATTTGATTGATTAGTATCCATTCCATTTGGTTAAATAGTATTAAATGTTAGTGATTTATGTATCAATTTTTATATTTTGAAGTCGATTATCATATGATGAGATATGAGTGAAAAATATATAGTGATATGTTATATTTGTATGAAATATTATGAGTTCAGTTTCAGTTTAATTTTTTAGATTTTTTTTACTCGAAAAATTTGTAAATTGAAACAAAAACAAATGGAAAAAATACTTTCTCAAAACCCTTGGGCTGAATTCGTTGAAGAATATTGGTAATACCTGTTTCAGGAACAGCATAATCCAATGTTTATTAAACACGAGATGGTTATTGAAATATTTGAAAAATTATGAATTCATGAAAGATATCAATACTAGTATTTCTTGTATGGAGGGTGCTTTAATCAACGCGTTTGCAAAAGTCATCAAGGAGTTGTGGTCTGAAAATTAATTATGTAGAGTAGAGTAAATACAGTCTCTTTAAAAAATCAGATTCAGAGTTTTGCTCCTCGATTCATAGGTAATGCCCAACAAGACGCCCAGGAGTTCCTTTGTTATCTTTTAGAAAGTATACATACATGAAGACTTCAATATATTTAATGAGAAACCTAAAACAATCTCAATGGAGATTGAAGAAAAATTGAGCGACAGCGGAAAGACACAAACGTCATGGCTCACATATTTGAGGATGCTTATCTCGAAGATGATTTCGTTGGTCAATTGAAATGCATGATGAAATGCACACACTGTGGACACTCATCAGTAACTTTTGATCCTCTCTGGATTTTCAGAAAGAACCGACCAATTGAGTTTGTAGCAATGCTTGGATTCGTTCACAAGAGAAGAAACTTAGGATGGAAATGAAATACAAGGATAGGAGAAAATGGAGTCTCTATCAATCCACAAATTTTTACATATTTTAGTAATTCATTTGGAAATAGTCTCTCCAATGGAAAGATTCAGAGGCAAATTGAATGTTGTCATCAAATTTTCTCTAGAAGGATTGGATATGGACAATTTTGCAGCAGAAAATATGGCTACTTGTCGTTATAATCTATATGCACTTTCAAATCACAGTGTGACTACTTACAGAGGGCATTATACAACATACTGCAGACACCCGTATATAGGCACGTGGCATAAATAGAACAATTCACACGTGTCACCAATTTCACCAAAATCGCTTGTGAGTGGAGAAGCATACGTCCTCTTTTATGAAAAGTATGAAACAAAATCGCACCTTTATCGCACCTGTACCAATGTATTTGATATTTATATTCAAATATGTATTTGTATTTGGATAAGTTGAATATTGTTTCATTATAGTCACATATCAATTTGAAAAATAATCTACATGTATTCGTGGAATTTTATCTTATAGGCTGAAATAACTAGCGATTAATTATTTTTTCTAGTTTCTCCATGAAACATTAAATTGATATCATTACAGATTTTCAAAAAAAGATTGCCAGCGTTGATGAAAAATATTTCCGTTTCAGTGAGAAATCGATTGTGGAGTGTCATGGGGTTTCAGTACATTTCAGTGCTCTGTGGCGGGCGAATTTTTGAACCAAACTCACAATGAACACCTGATAGATTGTCGGAAATTATTTCCTGTTGGGTTATCTCGAAACATTTTTTCACAGCACATAAATAATTACTGAAGAGTGGAATTCATTCAACGTCTATTTTTCGTCCTTCCAGAGTAATTTCATGTTAACATTCCAAAATGTACTCATTATTTCATTCACATTTCGGAAAATTTTGGAATGAATGAAATTTATATTATTATCAGAAAACCATAGGTCATACTCAAAACAATCAGCTTATACTAGTTTCGACCAGAAAGTAATGTTTTCAAAAATATTTTTCACTTCAGGACAAAACGGTGACATATCATGTATTGTCTTTTTGGAATGATTCAATATGAACGGCACTGACAGGAATGAAAGATACATATTAGGAATATGATAATTTCATCGAAAACACTTTTTTGATGGAAATCTCAGCATCTCAAATTCAAAAGTGAATATCTTCAAGACATGAGTTCCTATGACGTATCTCTCTCAAAATCAACCCAAAAAATATCTCTTTGAATATCAATATGATTTAAAGAAAGCAAATGTTTTCTTAGATTTCTCTCAGGCTCCCAAACAGTAATTGTGTGACAGAAAAAAGATTATTAGTTGTTCGACTAATGGTATTCAGAAACTTTCTCAAGGAATGATAAATAAATAGAAAGAAGAAGCAATAAACATCAATTATATTCAAATACTTCATTCGAAATATTTCCCTCGAATTTGGAAGACTTCTTCAAGATGATCACGAGAAACCATGTTGAATTCCATGAGAAAATAATTTGAAAAAAAAATGATTAAGTATTAGGGTTGTGATTAATGAATTCACATACTATTATAGTTGAATCAAAAATTACCAAACATGAAAAATTCACACGATAAATAAATACACAGGTTGAATGAAAATTCTGAATGAGTTCAGAAGGAATATATTATCTTAATAATTCTCGAGTGTGAATTAAAAACTTCATGGAATTTCGACTTCAAACATTTGGTGGATTTCATTCAACAAGAATTACGGTCTTCCTACTCCAAAGTGAAATCCCACCTGCTAAAAAATCTATTCTAAAAAAGAATACTAGTTTCAGTCTCCGGAACTGAGTAGTCGGGATTATTTATATAACTAAATTATTTTGAAAATTATACTAGGTTTCTTGACAGTTCGTTCACAACAAATATGTTATTATTGAACTATTGCACAACGTGATACGATCAGAAATGATCCCAACTAGCAAAACGTTTCGGAAAAACAAATTATAAAACTGTATTTCTCCCAGAAATGTTTTCAATTTGTTTATAATAAAACAGCTATGAATAGGAAATTGGCACCGTTTTATGAAACATTATAGTCTTCATTAATATTTTGTAAGGCCTTTCACAAACACTACAAAACAGTTTCATAAACATTTCGGCAGTTGCTATAAATCTTTCCTAATGCTATCAGTAAAGAATCTTATGAAATATTTCAAATACAATTTTATGAGTTTTTCAGTAACTCCAAATAAGATTTATAAAATATAATGCAGTCTAAAACAATAAAGATAAAATAAAAAAGTGTTCAAAATATTTTCTTAAAGGCGCAAGAAGTAATTTTGTATTGGACTAATAATATCACTTTTGTACTTATAAAATTGTCGAAGGCATTGTTTGTGCTTCAAAGATTGAAATTTTAACTGCGAATAAAATTTTATTGACAAATACATAGCCTATTGTTAGTAAAATTTAGGCGCGCCACTCTTTTCTTAAAATTTTTGGAAAAAATTATTAATTATACAAAAAGTCATTCTATCTATCTATAGTGTGGTAAAATAGTCAAAAAATCAAAAATCATACTCTGCTTTACTCAGCCAAGTTTTCGATTCTAATAGGAAGCTTCTTCAGGGCCTATAATTTAATGAGTTGTGAATATTTTTGCCATTGAATAACATTACGAATCATACAGTAAAAATGAGCGAAAAACAATGAATTGAACATATAAATTGACGAGAAAGTTATAAACATATAGGATTTTTTGTGGGTTTGACAAATGTCATACCTTCACATAAATGTCATTTTCCAATGGGTATGATGATTTCATAATTATTGACTCTAAAGAAAGAGTTATTGATTAATATAATTTTCATTTTCATTATGTTTTTGATGTAGTTCCAGTAAGTTACTGTATATAGTGCTGAGATTATCAATGTCAGTTTTCTTATTCATACAATCAGAAGACTTATTAATTTCAACCATTTCAAGAAAAAGGCGTTTGGAAATATTTTTTTCTGTATATAAAACTTTTATATTAGTGTAATTTTTCAGATATATTACCAAAACTACGTCAGTGAAAGTATTCAACTACTCAAATTGCCTGCATGTGGCGAATTCTGTCCTATGGATAAATTCATTTCCCTGGTTCAGGAATATCTACCGACAGATGATTCGTGTGGTTATATCTAACAGAAAAGAGTTCAAATACGAAACTGTAGAAGAGCTGGCGTATTTCTTTCAGTGCATATCTTCGCTATTAAAAATGCTTGACAATATTAATAATAAAATGCAAAATAAACAAAATAGAAATTGGAAAAGAAATGTTTTTTTCAAGGATTAATTTTTAGAAATAAGCATTTTGACTCTCTACTTTTTCAGCATCACACAAATAAATATGGGAAACATGTTGTATGAAAAAAAACTACAAATTTTACAGGGGTGTTTCACGAGATTATTTACGGCTCTCTTTGAGAAACCTGAGTATGTAAGAAACATCTCATTTTTAACAATTCGATACTCAAGTCTTCATTGTTGAAGATGAAAAAGGAATATGTGGTTTTATACAAAGAATGGTGATATATTTTCCTGAAGATTATTTACAGGGTTTCTTTGGACACTGGATTTTAGTAACCAACGTCTCACAATTGTCATCGGGAAGCGTTTTTGCAAAACTATGATTTGTCACATCGAACGAACGGATGAATTTCATACTCAAGTATTTTGTTACTGATTGGTTAGAATCAATTACAAATTCGCATATAGATCAAATCAAATATTTCTCTTGAAGATGACCACTTGGTGATCAGAACACGTCTCGAGGTGTTTAAATTACGGTTTGGTGTTGGAAAAAAATTCTAGTAATGTACATTTACTGAATACCATTTTTGTTTGGGAGAGTTATGGGAATAACAAAATGAGTCACATATTACAAGCATCAGTAATAT
Organism: Leptinotarsa defecta; assembly: GCA_015342085.1. Classification (NCBI taxonomy): domain Eukaryota; kingdom Metazoa; phylum Arthropoda; class Insecta; order Coleoptera; family Chrysomelidae; genus Leptinotarsa; species Leptinotarsa defecta. The sequence goes on from WOGO01001651.1 coordinate 14,369, forward strand.
GTTGTGGATATTTAGGAAACAAGTGTTTTTTCATTTAATTCCCAGTATTCTCATTATTATTATCATTATTATACCGAAAACGTCTTACCGGTCAGGCTCTCTTTCCGAAGTCCTGACTCATTCCTTCATGGGCTCCAGAGTGGGTTTCAAAATATTATTTCATTTTTCGTCGGTTTTTCGGACCATGATGGTCTGAGTCGGTGAGAAAAACTCCGTAACGAATACCTATTAGCTTGTATTTGATCAAGGGTGGGGGCAAATACAATCCATTTAGACTATAGCAGAGCCACTGAATCTGGATTTCCTAAATAAATTATCAAAAATCATTAATCTCAATGGTATCAGTGTTTTGAGGTCACTTGATATCACTATTCGTTTAAGATGAAGTTTATTTTTAGGAGCGGATGAATAATGAACATTGTTGATGAAAAAAATCATATTATTGTGAATATTTCATTTGATATCACCATTTCATCACATCACAATCATTTTTCAAAACATCAATATTTATATCAAGGACGCACCAACTCATAAGTAGATATCTTAATTGGTTAATAATAATCAGTTACTATATCAATTATTGAATAAATTCAAACTCACTTAATTCACAGTCATCGGTTGGATGGAAATCTTTACTATGCATTTTTTCAATCAGAAAAATTTAAATGAAATTTCTCAGAAAAAAATGTAACAATAAAATCTGTAACAATAATGGCCTCTTAGTTCACAACGAGATAACACATATTTTACTATTCAAGAGCTTTTTAATAACACTAGCGACACATTCAGACTTCGCATGACTAGGAGAGTATATACCTAGTAACAATATTTTTCTGTCCTGATATTGTATCAGCATGTAACTAATTTGATGAATTAACTCGAATAAAAGTACCTGTGCTAATAAGTATTAATTTCAGTATCAAAATAGGTTACGTACCTATGTACCTAAAGACAACAGGAAAAAAATGAGAGCATTGGTATGTGAGGCGACTTATAATTATTTCATGATACTTTTAATGTTGCCATAACTCCTAAGGTAATAATTTAAATTGTATGATGTTAAGGACAATTGTACTGATGTATAAAAATTTGATAAATAGTTATATCGTATCCGTCTGAACAGCTTTCCAGTTATCACTTTTTGAATATGTGACCAGTATTTTTATTTTAAACATTAAAATATGTATAGAAAGCCAGCCTTGAAGATAGGGAATAAGTTTTCATTTATTCAGTATGTTTTGACAAAGCACCATGGACGGATGCAGCGTTCAAGAACACATACAAATAATAAAATTGTTTAATTGAAATTTGAATTCACTGATTCAGTAAATCAGTAAACGATTGACTAACACCGTACGTCAACGAAACACAAGATCTGCCAAAAACATCGCCGCTGTCTGTGAGAGTATGCAGTAGAACCCGAAGCAGTCGATTTCGCTTTGAAGCAGTTAGAAACTGACCCTAATTTTCATCGAAAAACCATCTTCAGTGATGAGTCCATTTCTGGATGAATGGATACGGGAACAAACAAAATTGTCGAATTTGAGACGATACCAATCCACATAAGATCCAAGAGCGCCCTATGCATCCCTATTTGATATTGATTTTGGGCTGGCAGTGCCATCGGTTCATATTTGTTTGAGAACGTCGTTGGCTAAGCCATCACTGTCAACGGCGAGCACTATGGGTCGATGATTTCCAACTTTTTTTAACCTGAATTATATAATCTGGACATCAACGACATTTCGGATCTACCTAATAATATAAGTAATGGTGCGATATACCTTTACGCAGACGACACTTCTATTATTCTTTCAAGTAAAACAACGCAAGAAGAGCATAAACCTTGTAAACTCAGTCCTACACGAATTTGATGACTTATAGTTAACCTGTGAAAAACTGTCTGCATGGAATTTGAAAATTTATCTCGATACATACATGATTTCAATTTCATTTTCCGGAATGAATCTTTGGCATTAACGAGCTCAACAAAATTCTTAGGAACAATAATGAACTAACAATTCACGTGGCAAGAACATATAGGTAGAGTTCATATTCAAGAAATTGAACCAATCGTAATATCTCATTAAATCCCTTAAGAATAAATAAATACTAAAGCACTGATATCAGTTTATTTAGCCAAGTTTTAGTCCATTATTTACAACAACATTTCTGTCTGGGATTTAGCAACTAAGGTGGAATAAAAGAGAAAGCATTACTGAGGCTAATTTTCAATCTAGATTACAGAACGTCATGTAAAGAGACTTTAAGTCAAAATAAAATACTAACTGTTGCCTGTTTGTTCATTCTAAAAACATTGAAGTATATCCGTGAAAATAGAAGACAACTGGAGTTGAGATCGGAAGTCCTTAATTATCAGACTAGGAATAACCATATGCTCATCACCCAAAAACACCATCACGCAAAATATAAAAAGTCTCCTATATTTGCTGGTATCCGTCTCTTCAATATACTGCCATGCGATATGAAGACAAATTTCACCTCAAACTTTCAAAAAACAACTAAAAGTGTTTCTAGCAAAAAATATTACTAATATTAGATCACTTTCATGGTGACGTATACGTCATAACATATTGTTTATTTATATATCGTTTATTCATCTATTCCACTTATTTTACTTATATTTTGATACGTATATGATTTGTAATGTATTTCACGTTTTTCAAATCGACTCATGTTATAATTCGTTGTTTATAGGGGTGCAACAGCTGGTTAACAAAAACAAATTACAGATTTTCAACAGATTCATACTATACCTGCGATATATGACCCATCTATACAATGTAGCATAAATGACTTATATATTTATCTATTAATATTTTAGGAGGTTGTTGAGAAAGAAACGTTTTGGCTTTCTATTTCTTCATCTTGAAAGATGTGTAGGAAAGAAATGGGTGTTTTTCTTATAATGTTATCCGTATTTGCTACTGAAGAACCGATAAGGCAAGTGCCTTACGGCGAAACATCGGATGTCTATCAGTGAGAATGACAGTGAGGTTTTACTATTTTGTAGAACTCCAGTGGATGATATCTGATTCGATTCCATAACGAATGTTTAGAATAGAAACAGAATAGAAAAAAAGTGCTTTTCGTTTAATTCAGCTTCCATATGAAAGTATCTGTTTCAAAAGTATTTTTCTTTCGTGTA
>WOGO01001652.1:0-17535 GCA_015342085.1 Leptinotarsa defecta
AAATTCTCCGTCATGAACAACACTTGTAAAATGCTATTCATGTAGCAAGTGTTTCCTAAATTTTTAATCGAATTTTTTCCTCAAGATTTTCAGGACAACTCTCTACTGATTCGTAAGGAAGAACATATCAGATAATGGAAGTCCGAACTATTGAAATTCAAAACTTTCTAATACAGAAGTTTCACCAAAGACAAAGCATCTTGGTATTTTCTACGTACTGAAATGTGAACCATTTGTAGCAGCATAACGACTTGTTTTCCATTCTATGTCCACTACTTTCTTCTTTCGTTATACCTGGTAGAGTGTCGTTTGACAACATTTTTTATACATACCCATAAAAATAATTTCATGGAGAAAAACATGGTGATCAAATTGGCTAAAATACTGCTTCTTCTTGGAAATCTTTCGTGATGGAAATTTGCAATACCTCTCTCTTTTTTTCTGAAAACATTCTTAGACATTCGTCTGATTGAGCAATTTCATCTTTATTCATCCAATAGGAAAATTAGACACCCTATATACAAAGTAACAAAATTTGCTTATCATTTTCAAAATGATAATAGTAATAACAATTTCAATTTATAGTTCATCTGTTGAGAAATCAATATGATTAGGTGAATGATATTTCTTACAAACAGCATGTATCTTTCTAAATACTATAAGAAATCATATATATTTATGGATGTAGTATCTTGGGTCCTCGAAAAACTGCGTCTCAGCAGTCAAACCATGCCTTCTCCTGAGCTTTAATTATCAATAAGTTTGAAAATAATCGGCAAAGACTGACTATCGATAAATATACCGCCATTTTTGCTGAGTTCGTTAAGTCACACGCACAAACATAACTTTTAGTGAGAGTTTTGCTTGCATGGCTTCGATGTGGAATGTTCATTTGTTGATAAAAAATCAATAACAGCGCGAAAAGCATAAGAAAGGAAAGAAAATATTGTGCTTATAGGGGAAAAAATTAATTTAAACTGATCCATGTTACGAGGGATTGAATTGGGGTGGACTTTGAGGGTGGATAATGCTTTTTCGCCATTTTCTCCGAAACTCATGGAGAAAGTTAAAAAAGAAGTTGTACAAAGAACATAGCTTTTGTATAAACCAGATTTCCAAACTTGTTTTCCAAGTGAAATCGGAAAAAGTGGTGTTGGTTCACCTTGATATTTGACGGAGATTTATCTTTTTGTGTCCCAGACTTACTGAATCAATATTTTTCATTTTACAGCAGTTTATTTCGATTCAAACTGAAAGGAATACATAATTTGAAACTGAATTATCAATTTGCTGAAAACAGTTTTTTCCAAAATTAGATATTTCAAATGTCCTCTTTCAGTTGATGTGAAAAATTAACAATCAATCAATCAATCGATATCTATTTCCATTTTTCGACTTGGCTTACATATATTGGAATCGTCAATTGGTATGTGCAGTAGTACATTGAAATAAAATAAAAATTTACACAAAAAATATACTTAAATTTACATCACACATAGTTAATCACAGAGTATGAATTATTATAAAATCACATCACTATAAAAATATTTTCCCATTCGTGTTTTAATGAAGACAATCCATTATATACCTCAATTTTTCTGGGAGATCTCTTGAAAATTTTGAGGCCAAAATAGTATCAAAAAATTCGTCACAAAATGTGATTTTTTTTTTAATTTCAGATTTGAATTTAGAGTTCAAATGCCTGGAAAATTTGAATTCAGTAGAAAGTAATCGTGAATCTTCGTAATAGAAGTATTGCAGAAAAAAATCAAAGTTTTCCAAATTTTTAATACTTCTCAAGTTTCAAATAGGTTTAGAAAGAGAAGAATAGAATTATGGCATTACTTTTCAATACAGAAAAGTTGACTAATCAGAATGAAAGACATTTATGAAATATAGAATTTTATTGTAGAAAAGTAAAATATAGAGTACTTCAATTTGAAAAGTATATAGGTAGATACCTAGGAATGGCAGAAATTCCAATTTATTAATAATAATTCAATGTATGTGATCATATATATCAATTTCAGTTGCAAAAATTATCTGGAATGAATTATGGGTTTTTAGGTAATTATGAAGTAATATTATATCTACTTCAATCTTAAATTATATCTAAATTTCAACTTGCTTTTGTACGCCTCAATGAACGATTGAACATTTCAAATAATCAAAAAATGATATTTTAAATCACATTTTCAGTTTTTTGCGAAATTTTTTGAAGTGAGCTAATTTTTCCCGAAAGTAGGTGTGTCACCACTTGTTCTAAATAAAATTATCAGATGGATGATTTGAAGATATTTTCATCATCTTCAATTTTTTTATTTATTTTTGTCCTCATCTATGCTGGAAATCTAGAAAAACCAGTTTCCAACCCTAAAATTCACCCTATTCATTCTCAATAAAAAAAATTTTCTCGTTATTAACTTTCCTTCTTTTCTAACAACTTTCAAACTGTTGATGATTTCTATGATATTTTTGCCTTTTCAATATGCTTCTGCACTAATCTATATTCGAATATGCAAGCTTGTATAATTATTGCTGAATGATATTTCAAATTATGTCTTATAATTGACTACCACCGGGAGATACTCTAATTCGATTTCGCTCTAAATATAATATGAATTATGTGCCTATTTCTGGGTGAAATTCCACTTTTATTTTTAAATTACTTCATTGTACAACAACGATAAAAATAAAAACAACAATATCTCGTTCAATTTTATGAAATTGAGAGAATACCATCTATCTTTATTGATTATTAAATCTAGCGTGTCCATTCGATGGAGTATTCAAATCCTTGGAGAATATGAATCATGTAATTATGTCGTACAGTCCAGTAAAATTGAGTATTCTGAATAAAAGTTGGAAATGACATTATATAATATATATTTCTATTTGGATGGAATTTCACGAAAAAAATCGGAAAGAAAACTATTCAATCTCGAAATATTATTCCTGAAAAACAAATGAATAAGATCTATGGGGTAGATAACAGGCAGATAACAGGCAGAAGTGGATCAGAAGTGATCGAAATTACAACTGAAAATTATTATCAACAAAATATGAAATAATCCGATTCATACTTTAACTAACGAACTTGATGTATTGAAATATAATTCAAGTACTTATATTCAACTTGAAGAAAAAAGTGTTCATTCCTGAGATGAGATGAATAACATTATTGATATTCACAATATCAGTCGTATTCGCTATTTTCAGTCTTAAAAGCATTGGGAAGTCTGTTATCTAGTAGAAAGCTAACAAAATCGCAGACAACATTGAACTTTTCGCATATCTCGTTCGAAAACAAATTTATCAAATATTGAAGACCAGATCGCATTGAAGCCCCAACATTAAATTCACCCCAACTTAGGTTTAGTTTGTATGGTAAGTTGGTATGGTCAGATGGTAAGAGTACGGATCTGCCGAACTCTAAGAACCTGATTCGGTCCCTAGCGGGGCAGGCACAAAATGTATGCTCTGCTGTTTCATCAGTTTCCAAACAGAGGTGACACACACCTTCCGACAGTCCAGGTCTCTGCATATGATGATTCAAATGACAGAGGCTTGTAAGAAGGCCTGTTAGACAACGTAGTTCATTCTTACTGTAGTCCATCAACTGTTTGGTATCAAGCTTCGAAGGGTGGATAAACGCCTTGGAGTGAGCCAATCCTGGAAGATTCTTCTTGCCATCCAGGTGTTCAATTTTTGTTTGGCAAAGCCCAAAGCGATGCCAATGACAGGTTCTAAGCCGCTTGCAGCACCCTCCTTTGCAAGAGAGTCAGCAGCTATAAGAATATATACACCATTACAAGTTTCAGTCAATTAAAAATCCATTACAAGTTCTAACCCTTGCTAATGATGTAGAAAAAATCAAAATCATTGATTGTGATCATACTGTCAACATGCAAATTATATGAGTCATTTTCCTCAAAGATATCACAGAGCTCAAAAAATTTGGTGAATAATTTTTTAACCGACATAAATTTGGGTTGAGATGACATTTGGTGAATGAGAGAATGAAAATTTCACTCAGGTTTTTGGAGGAAAATAAATGTTTTTTCTTTGAATATTTCGAATGCTCCCTAAAATCCCACCAAAGTCAAGGATGATAAGTAATCTCAAATAATATATTCACATATTATTTGAGGTATGATGCTATAGCGCATGCGGTCATCAAAAAGTTGGTTCATCTACTGAACTGTACCGCATATTTTTATATTTCAAGTTAATAAATAAAAAAACAACCGAAAAACAACCAAAAAAGGTTGCGGCAGCTCTGAACATGCAATCCGAACAGCAAATACTTTCCCTCAGTTGTTCCGATTCACATGTAAATTACGGCGAGTTTGCATGGTTAAGCAGTTTAGTGGTGAACAGTAGAGTAAAAAAGACTAAAGTATACGAATGCAAGTGTTACAAGTCGTATTTTCATGGAACTGGCACAGTAGAATAATACAACCAGTGGGCTCTCTTACCACGTGATCCGCCTGAGTTGCCGGGGACTTTCAACCGCTCTTAGGATGAGATTCTCGTTCAACGCGTTAAGTGCTGTAGTATCGAAGGATTCGACGCTTCCACGGGCATCGTATTAGTCATAATAAATGGTCGGAAACTTATATTGTGTATAGTTTATTCGCTGTTGTTATTATTGTTTTTAGTTTTTGTAGTTGGTTATGAGTAACTTACCACAAAATATTCTATAACATCCTTAAATTTCGTTTTTATATGAACGCACGCCTATGGTAAAAAAACGAAAGTGGCTCCGCACTTCGTTTCGAGGTCACCGAGAACTTTGTGAGTTTATGAATGAAAGTAGTGGGAGTGGACTTACTGGTTGATTTTTTCTATGGTACTGGTATATTAATAAGTATGCTCCTTATTCATTATGAACACTCAATGTGTTTGGGGCACTTAAATACCGTTGAGTCCTTTCAGGAGGGGATCTAGGAATTTATTGAGGGTAGGGCCTGGGACTTGAGATTTATTTTCCACTATAAATAATTGTTAGTGAACATGATATTATTTTGAATCAGTGATAGTTCTTTTATTTAAATAAGTTGAGAGGACTCATGCAGGAATCTTATTATCGGTTGGGCAAGAGTGTTAGAGTGGCTTAAGCCCTATAATTAAACATTTTCAGTGTCCAAGGAGATGCGCGCCCCCTGTCAGGTTCCGCCACTGGTCCATTTCAATTTCAAACACTGAATGCTTCACTGAAACCAACTTTTCGCCTGAAACAAACTCAAGTGTATAATGTCATTTCCATCAAATTTACTAATTTTCTTGGAGTAAAAGACGTCCAATTCATTTAAAATTCTGGATCGATACTGATGTTAGTTTTATGAAAATGAATATGCATCCGTTCCGTCCGTCACGCTGTCCTTTTTGCAAGATTATAATTTTTGCACGTTTACAATTTTAAATTATTTATTAATTGTTAGCCTGAATGAATATCAAAATGAGGACTCAAGATACATTATTTATTTTGAAATAACCGTAATGAAAAATTTCGATTAAGGATAAGTAGTTTTGATTAAGGGTATTCGTATTAAGTTAATCGCGGACCTGAGACCCCAGTGCCTATGTCAAAATTCGATTTCGGACAATACAATGGGATTTGGATACTGAACGGTCCATTCTTGGTTCATTTGTCGAGAAGTTTGGGTGATTGGAACAAATCCAATAAAATATTTCGTTAATATTACCTACAGTTTGTTACGCATGCCAATTTGACTATCAAAAGAGACAACAGAATCCAATAAAATATTTTTCTATGAATAATCATATCTCTTTTTTGAATAGTAGGTATGATCTATTTTTTCGGGAATGTTACAAATCTATAGGAATGGAATGTGGAAGAGAGAAATAAGACAAAAAAACCGTAGAAAACGAAGTGGAATAGAGAACAGGAAAAAATTTCATGAAGAAATATCTCTCATTCTACTAATAGTGTGTGGAGCTTTGGTTGTATGAGATTTTTCAGCTAGATACTGACATACCGGTGGTGTGAGTGGAACACAAATTGGGTGAACTTTCACCCAACGAATTCAAACCGTCAGTACCTTTGGATTCGTAGTCATTGTTTCTTCAAGACTCATGCATTTTACAAGGACATCATGGCTGGATTTTTTCTAATGTGTTGATATGACACAAAAACCCGAATTTTAATTTTATATCTCGTATTTGAATGAGTCGATCATCAACTGAGTTCATTGATGTGTCCAGAACTGCGAAATAGAATGTTAAACTTGTCTTTAGCATCTTGAATTGGTTCAATTTTTGCTTTGTTCAATTATCATGGTCTCCTATAATTGTTTCAGCACCTACCAACATTTTCTCAAAACATTCATCATTCGCCTCAAGGAATTATTTTGTTTCATAAGGCTGCTTTGTGACAGAAGATGAATCAAGTTATCTCACTTGGATTTGCTTGGGTTAACTCAATACAAAGGAAGATATCACAAACAGGAATATCCCGAGTTGCTTGGGAAGCCCTGCAGCTTCTATTGTTGAAACATTGCAAACACTTTTTAATAAGGTGGTTTTCTCAACAATACCCATGAGGGAATCATATATCTAATTCAGCTAATAGGTTGAAGATGCTTTGGGGTAGTATTAGCCAACGACGAGTTGAATAAGGGAAAAACACAAACATAATTACAGTACAAAAAAGTCGTTGGTAAGTTTCGTTCACAACTAACTTTGATGAGTGTTAGCAACATGGTACACAATATGTCAGACAATTCATATCTAAGTTGAGTTGTTTGAGACTTGAGCTTTTTTAGCTTTTTAGACTGTAGTCAAACCAGCCCTAGTGATGTGCAACAAATATTCTTTCCACCCCAAAAAGTGTTCTTTGGTGTTGCTGTTCTCATATTTTGAGACGAAACGAATAATGATTGCGTTGAAGTATAGGCAGAGATAGATGGTGGGTTGGTCGATTTACTCCTGGGTACCTTGGATTATAGCGCCCTAGGTGGTCGCTGAGTTCGGTTATACCAGTGTAAAATAATGAATGGAAAGGGGTCACTCGAAGGGGGGGGGGTCACTATCTCAGTGAGGGGTCACTCAACCATCCACTGGGTTGAGTGACCCCCCACTGGGTTGAGTGACCTGAGATAGAATCTTCGCATCACGGTTACTGTGTGCAGAAGCTAGTCAGTCCACCCGCACTCATCCCTAACTGGACCACAACCTGCTGATGGACACTTCAGCAAGATTGACATGTGATCTACTGCGGTTGAAAGTCAGCCTTTAGGTGCTTGTACTTTCCTCGTCTGTTATTTTTATTCGACGTGACTTTACTGAATCTAATGTTTGCACGGGGACCCCTCAAACTAAGCGGAGACCAGTGTCTTTTCGTCGCGAACTAGTGTTTGTTTGTTTATCTGAAAAATAAATGAATGTTAGATCCATTCATACAGTTTTTATACTTACCGGAGCCGCCTGACAGCGACTGTCAGAGGTGGTCTCTGATTCTGTTTCGTTGGCCTCTTGTGTTTGTCTTTTTTTCGGAATCTCAGGTCTTTCCTGTTGAGCGCTTCATGTAGATCACGCACCGATGGACTGGTGTGTGAACTCTTTCGAACACTTTTCCTGCATGATCTCTCACAAACGCTTCTACGTAGTGGATGTTCAGGTCCAGGTCCGGTATATATCGGAATCTATTTGGTATATATCTTGGAGCGTTTACGGCGGCTCTCACGCAAACGTTCATAAACGGCATCGCCGGTCAGCTAGAAAAAATTCTATTAGTCTTACCATTTGTTTCGAGTAGCCAAAATTGCTCATTTTGGCTAGTAGATCGTCATGCCAAACTCTGTCGAATGCCTGGGAATGTCACGCCGGTGTGGTATCTTTTGCCTAGGTTCAAAACTTTTGTCGCATAGTCTACTGCCGAACTGTTCGCCTGGTAAGATTTCCAGTTCGCTGGTTTGGTCCCCTAGTCTTTTCAAGATGACTCGTTCTATCACTTTGCTTATGGAAGAGGATAAGCTCATTGTCCTATGGTTATCCGAAAATATGTGGTTCTTCTTTGGCTTCGGAATGTCAATGACCGTTGCCTCCTTGAAAGGGTACGGCAAATGTTCTAGTCTGAGTATAGCGTTAATGATATTCTTCCTTGCCGCTATACCCTTCCTTGGTAGGACCATCAGTCCCCGGTTTGGAATTTGGTCCGGATCTGGGGCTTTCCGAGTAGCTACGCACCTGACGATGCCTTTCACTTCCTCGGGAGATGTCGGTACCAAAAGTTGCGCGTTGTCGTTCGTTGCCGTCTTATCCTTCGTACCGTCTCTTCGATCTGGTTTCCGATTTCTGCAACAACACCGTGTGAAATGGTATCCATACTTTTTTACCAGAATATTATAGATTCATTAATGCAACAGGGCAGTGGAGGATTCGATCAGCTTAGAAGCTTAGAACAGACAATCAATATAATTAAGTATAATGATGTAGTTGATTCAATGGATGCAAATTAACGAGTTGAAGATGGAGTTCGTAGATTTTCAGAATAGCATTTGGACTCAAGAATTTTTCGATGAAGATCAGTAGTTGAAAATTTTGAGCAAAATCGTTTGAAGGATGGAAATGAGTACAACTACGAAGAAAAAATTTTGAAAACTTGGAAATATTACCTGGCACTTATACCAAATTGAAAGATTCAGCAATGGCTTTGCTAAAAGTTTTTTCATTGTGAGACATTGTTTTCAGCATTGAATAATATTGAGAGAAACAAACGGAATCGGTTCTTAGATGAAGTCAGTGGCGCTTGCTTGGCTTTGAAATGTACCAAGTATAAACCTGAAATATAAGATTCAGCAGACCAACTTCAGAACCAAAAAAGTCACTTATTCAATATTGTTTCTGTTCAATTGATCAACTCACAAAAATTATAAATATTTTGTGGTTTTTTTCAAATTTTGACACACCGAGCTGAAGAAATTCGCCATCACCGGCCTATACGATCGCACTGGCGCTGCATGTTTTGAGGTGCCTTTAAAAGTGTTATTTTTCGCACACTAAATTCCTGATAATACTGCAATTTTTTGTCGATTCATCTATTCTCTCATAGATGGCACTGAAACCTTCAGTCGTGAGACTTTTCATTTTAAATTCATCAAAAAATGTCTCCTGTTTCTCAGATACGGATTTTGTATTCTGAGTAATGTTTTGAATGATTCCTGAATTGTTTTTCAAATGTTGTCAATAAAAACACTTTTCGTGATTTCCGTTACATTCAGAATTTACGATCTCTATAGACGCTAAGTAGAGAGAAGGTATTGTTCTATTCAATTAGTTTAGTCAAAATCAGTCGATAAATAAACTAGATATGGACAAATATTAAACTATAATATATCGTAATTCACACTTCCAAAATACAAATCATGAAATTATTAAACAACAACAAAAATTAATTGGCGCTCCGGGGTGACTTTATTGATTCCAGTGGCGCATTTGCTTTTTCAGCTGCAGGAAAACAGGATAAACCTGCAGCACCACATCATCTGAAGATCTTGATGTAATCGAATTATTTTTCAGTATCCTTATATTATGAAGGAAATATCGAATTTGTACTACGTCACGAAGAAAATTGTTTTATTGAATTTGTTTCGACTAAAACACTCGACAAATGGACTTATTATGTGGCAAATATTGTAGATATTGCAGTATCAGAAGATTCAAAGCTATGTGAAATTGGTGAAATGAGTCTGATTTGAAAGTCACTGTTATTTCACAGATATATTCCAGATATCGTTATCAAGTGTTGATTTCATCGTAATATAAATACTGGGTCTACTAATAGTCCTAACATACGGGAAAATATCAAAAGAAAGGAGTTCTTTACACGATCTTTAAGTTTTTCTGGTAGTTTCGACTGCAACACTGAACTGTGAACATAGAACTTGATTTACAGTGGATATTTGGACAAGAAACACATTGCTTCTTCAAACCACCACTATCCAGATTGTAAATGTTGAAGAAGCAACTCACCAGAGATATTTCTGTATTACAGAAAGTGTTCAAATGTCTATCAATTTTAAAATAATCTCAAGTTCTGTATCTTCACGGTTCTAAAAATATATTTTCTAAGTCTGTCAAATATGGAACTCTCCAAGACAGTGCCGGACAATTACGAGAATCTGATGACTCGAAGGCTACTGAATGATATTTTTGCTCGATATCGAGTGTGTAATTCGGTTTCTGTCCCCAGGGTATACTACTCATCATTATTTTTTATATGTTTATAATCTAGGTCTCAGATTGTATTTTTCAACATATTTTTATACATTTGAAGTTTTCTTATTGATGACTTGTCAAAATGAATTTCATATTGATATTTTTATATTGGTACATAATTTAAATGAAATCAAAACATGCATACAAACATTCAAAATATATTAGAATTTTGAAAATTTCTCATTCGGCACGACTTGTCTTCCATTTTGGAAAAAATGTGTGAGTGACAAAATTGATATGTTCCTCAAGAAAGGTATGGAATTCGATGAAAACTAAGTTCAAAATAGATATATCTATAGTATAATTCCATAATAGAAGGAATTGCATTCTCAGTAATATTATTGCATTAAAACGACAACATTGTTGTCAAGGTTGTGATTCTATAGGTATACTTTATCATCATTTTTTCTAATGTCTTCAGTATAAGTTCTGTACGCCACTGCAAGAGACAGATTAAAGGAAAAGCATGGGTTATTTATGAGAATTTAATGCTTACTATTTTGGAATTATGGCATACTTTTCAATAATTCCAGACTGAACAATCATACGGAAATGTCGATAAAACAGAAAGTTGCTTCTTGATGAAACCATAAAATTTTTTGTCCCGAATTTCACATCTTGACGAAGAAAAAATATATAGATGATCACTAATTCAAGTTCAATTTTTTTAGTGTATTTTTTACAATTCCTATGATCATTCATTATCTCCAATTACTTTCATCGATTGAACTATTGAAGTGAAAAACAGTTTGGTCGCAGATTTTTACAGTTGTCTGTTTTTTTATAACTCAAAACAATGAGAGTCAGTAATGAAACAGTATAGTACCTTTAGGCTGCTAGTTTGCTGAGAACCATCCAGTTAGTTGGTGGAAAGCGTCTAGAAGAGTGTTGAATTCCGGGCGTTTGGAGGCAGTGCATGTTTTGAAGTTATCCACAGTTGCTGTTTTGATTTAGGTAGTTGTATCATAAACTCTGAGAAAAATAGTAAACGATGATATAACTTCACTGCCCAAAGTGATCCACAAATTCATTTGTCGCATTTTTTTGTCAAAATACTCCAAAAACCACCAGATTGAACAACAGAAATTTCACTTTTTTCTTTTTGTAATACATCTTCAAACGCCTTTCCTATATTTGTGTATTTCTCTCTTCCTCAAACTAGTTTGGAGGTAGTTCCAAGTATTTTAATTTTTTTTGCAATACTCGAATTCAGTCTAAACCTCCAAATCGGCCTATCACGAATTCACTAGCTTCGTCAATTCCTGATATTTTGTTTTGCTTTACAATGCGTCCTTATGTAATAGTCAGTTGAATCTAATAAATAAAATATTACTTTAACCAGCTATATTGATATTGGTCTACCATTGTTATTCATAATATACTTATTTCTGCACTCAAATTGGCATCCAGATATCCAGATGTCTGTTGTTGTTAACTTGTCTAACTAATCTTAATGAACTGAAGTCTATGGAATGGTTTTGTTGCAAAATACGATGGGCGACTGCTGATCTTTCTGGTCTTCCAAATTTTACGTGTGCCAGACCAGATCACATGGTGCGAAACACGTGTCTAGGTATTAAAATAACGGTTTGGTGTTGGGATGAAACTCCAGTAACATTTGAAAGTAGAGTTTCATGAACGATAATAATTTGACACTAGTTGTCAGTTTATTGAAGTATGACTTCAATATGGGAAGTTCTATTCAGAAGTAAGTATTCTTGCTTCAAAACCTTTGGGAGAAGTTGCTGCAAGGTCCAATTTTAGCTATGCTGTGTTGGCAGACATAACAGTTGAGCTGGAAAGTTTGTATGCTAACAAAAAAAATATTGATTGAATTTCATATTATTATTCGAGGGAGATACAACGAATATAGTGGTCATACAGGTTTTCGATACCATTTTTACAGTACAATTTGTCTCTAGCCTCAAAATAGGCCTCAGTTTCGATCACCTCTTCATCGATGCATTCTCCTGAGCTCTAAGAATAGAAAAAGTCACTGGAGGCTAGATATGGAGAATACGGTGAATGCGGGAGCAACTCGAAGTCCAATTCAACGTTATCATTGATTTGTTCTCAATGGAACAGCACTTTCTTTTTTTTAATGGGACTATTTTCCCGCAATTTCGTCTTTTAAAAAATCTAATAACGGTAAGTAATAGTCGCTGTTGGTAGTTTTTCTTTTTCAAGATGATCCAACACGTTTGTTTGATATCTTCAGAGCTTCAGCTATCTCGATCAAAATCACTTCAGATTGCATCTCTTAGTGCAGAATTCGATTAATGTTTATCAAGTCAAACCTTTGCTTCAACAGTATTTTTTGTCAAAAATCAATGCTTTGATAACACAAGAAATTCATTTTCATTAATTTTCTTCAAACTAACAAAATTTGCTTCACTCAAAATGTTCTATCCCACAACTCGATGATCCGAGAGCGGTGAAATTTGAACACGTTGAGGTTATATGGATTCAGGACTAGGTTAGGTTAGGTAAGGTTAGGTCAAAAGTGAGTGGGCCTATTCGACCCTCCACCGCAACCCGAAAGGTCAGTATGGCCACGAATCCAGACCAGAGACAATTTGTTGAGTCTTTCTATGGATGAGAGTCGTTTTTGGGCATTTGATACCAATTGAGACGTTGCCCGGTAGGTTGCCAGGAGCTTCCAACGTCGCTTGACTGTCCGAGAATATTTTCATTGACTTGTGTATGAGGTTGTATTCTTCCATTCTCTCCGCATACAATTCAATAGCATAAATTTCCACTGGCAATACAGTCGCATAGGTTCCTAGGCAGGTTGATATCTCTGTCCTGGGTCTGTGACTGAAAACACCTGCACCAGAACCTGGGGGTATTTTTGATCCATCTGTGAACCAACAACTCTCTGCTCTTAATATTTCCTTCTCTCAGAGGATCCAGTCCTCTCTACTCAGAAACAGCACTTTGTAAGGCAGTTCGTAGTTGAACTAGTAGCACCATCTGTGTGTTAGGCTACCTAATATCATATTTATTGATGAATTTAAATTAACCTTATACATATGACACTGTATTGGGCTAAATATTATTCCTTGAGTCTCACACATATATCCGATGTGACAATGTAAGATGTCGTATCACAGAATGACAAAAATCTGTCGAAATGTTATGAAACTTTCATATTCGAAAACGATATTGTTATTGGCCTGTTATTTTTTAGATTATGAGAATATTTTCCCATCGATCGGTATTATCTTGTGAGTTTTAAAATGTTTGAAAAAGTATCTATCTACGCTACTTCACCAAATGCAGTTGAGGATAAATTGAGAAAAAGTAATTCTATCCATCTATTAATTCAATAGAAGAAGAGATAGTTTTGATTAGGTGTAAGGTTGTAATAGGAAATTTCCAGAAGATCATCGGAATTTAAACACAGTAACTGTTTCATGAAATGAAGACTTCGACAGGTGGTTTGACCACGTTATCATTGCTCTTGATTGAAATTTTCTTCAGAGTGTCCATATTTTTCATAAGATAATTCAGAACTAATTTTCCAAACTTTTGAAAATAATTTTTGTCAATTTCATTCATTTAATATGTTTTTGAATATTACTGAAATTTTTTCCCAACACCAAACCGTTATTTTAACACCTCGATATCTGTTTCGATCACCAAGTGTTCATCTTCAAGAGGAAGATCCAACAGTTTGATTTTCATCTTGAAGATGATCACTTGGTGATCGAAACTTTTGTCGAGGTGTTAAAATAACAGTTTAGTGTTGGGATAAAACTCCAGTAATATTCATTACGACAACAAAGGTTCCAAACAGTACATCACAAGTGATATGTTTTTGTGACTTTTGAAAACTAGGATGGAATATTTCAGATCATGATCAATTTAACTTTTGAAGAGGCTACATTCACATCTGATGGGGTTGTATAGTCTCAAAACTGTAAATACTGGATGGTACATAAGTTATTGAACTTGCCACATAATTTTGGGAAACCAAATGTTCATTATTCGATTATTCAAAAGTCAATTATTACTGATCGTTTAGTTGCTCCCCTCGTTCGACAGGGAGTTTTGGTATGCAAGTAAAAACATTTCTCCTAATGTTTCAAAAATTTACAAGTTGTAAGTTATTGGTTGAAGCAAAAATTTCCTACGTACTGGATTCGAAAACAATTACTTTTCAACACGCTTTCATTAGCTTCACTTGTATGTTTGTAACCGACTCCTTTAGATTCGATTTCGACTAACTTTAAACGAACATGGGGTGCTAAATAAATACTTGGTTAGGACATGTTTGCTAGATTGGAACCACAATGAAAATTGTGATGCTATTAAAGCGTGTTTTTTTAATTTTTGTACTATTATTTATTAGTGTCTCTCAACAAATTTCCAGATTATAGTCCTCCATTATTTTGAGTATATAGGGGAAAAATCTAGTACAGGTGTGCAAAATATTCAAAACTGTGTTCCCGAAAATAGGGAAAGTGTGGTCTTTATCTTAAATCAGGTACACTCTGAAGGGGAAAAATGAATATTCATAGAAATCATACTTTTCCATCTTTTGTTTATTGAATTTGTGACGAACTTTTTAGGTCATATAACTTTCACTTTGATCCAGTTCACTGTAGAATTTGATACATCTCTAAAATGATATCCTTCACGAGTACATCACAAATGTAACATTTCTATTTTATTGACATTTTCAATGATTGTTCTTTGGTTAAACATTCGAACTTGACGTCGATAAAAATGAAAGTTTTTCCCTCTTCTAATAATTTTTGAATGAAAGTACCTAATTGTAATTTATATTCTATAACATTCAATCACAAAATTTAAAACCAAAACAATATTTCCTTACACTTCTGCCCAAGAAGATACATGAATTTGGTATTTTGATTAAGGAATTTATAAAATTAATGTTGCCTTCTTCCCATCTGTGATCTCTTTGAACGAGAAAAAGTCATGAAATAGATGAAAATTGTGATACGGGACCATTGGTATTGATGGAATGATGGTATAACGTAGGAAAAATGGGAATTAATTTGTGATTTGATTGGAAGATTTTGAAGATACAGAACAATTCGAATATGGTGATAGAATTGATTTCATGTTTCGAAAAATATGTCCGCTCATTCAAAAAATATTCTTTCGAGCTGATTCTAATTTTGCAGAGTCATTTTACACACATTATTGAAAATTGTAATCTCCCGCGAATACTTAATGCTCTTATTCTAACATTTTTCATCTAGAAAATCTACAAACAAGATATTTGCTAGATACCATACGCAGAATTGTAGGACTCAATAATTTTCCCATAATTTTTCCCATTCTTCCTATAAAGCAGAAGTGATTGTATTGTATTTACATATAACTATATAAGTGGACCTGTAATCTTCAAAACCTTATGTTGCTATTTGTTGCCACTGTTGCTCAAAAAACCATTTTTGAGTGGTATGTTTATAACAAATCGCAACATTAACCCCTTTTTCATTTCTTAAATAAATATGTAGATGTTGAATATTACTGTACGATGTTGACGATGTAATTAGATGTTCAGTGTGCATTTGTGTTGAGCATATATAGCTGTAGCCATGAATTAGTCTTACTGTTGAATTGCCTCTGACAGTAGATCAATATTCAAAAATAATAGAACACGCAACATTCAAATAGAGTCGAAGATCTTTTAAGATATGAGAAGCATATCATCATTATCAATGTACTAATATCAAAATACCTAAGCTAGTAACCTAATTATGATCTTTATTTTCACAATATCCTCATTAGCGAGCATAGTGGTTGCAGATTTCAGAAATATTCTTCAAGTCTTCTACATACAACGAATGATACATGAAAATAACTTAGAGTATACTTTTGAAACTACATTAATCATCCATATCGTAAAACAGAATCATGATAAAAATAATAATATTCTGAAAAATATTGCGATAATTCACTAGATGATTCTGATAGACACGAAACCCTATACAAAATTACACTTACGACTGTATCATAAGTTTCAAAGGTACTTAAAAAATCAATTATTGAACTTGATCGAAGAATGTAAACTTTCACGACCGGAAATAACTATTTGAAAGTTATTTTCGGGATTTTCGCTCGTAGTCAGTAGATTTTTATGCCTGACGTTTTGTCTACCACTGCGGTAGGCATTATCAAAGGCGATGTGGTAACAGTCGCAGTGCCCGACATTAGAAAATAAGAAGCAATGAACAACAATAAAATCTGGCTACCTGTCCTTAGTGGTAGCCAAACGAGGTCAGGTAATCCAATTCGGAGAAACCAAGATACGCCCACCAATGATAATATAAAACCAGATTCAAATACCAGTATCGTAGCTCCTGCATCGAGAACAACAACTCGAGCACCGCGACACTTACCACATCGCTTTTGATAATATCTACCACAGTAGCAGACGAAACGTCAGGTATTAAAACCTGCAGACCACGGTCAGAAAACCCGGAAAATTGCTTTCATTCAATTATTGCATTCGTTATAAAATTGGCAAAGCTGGTGTGTGAATAAAGTTCAGATGTTTTTCAATAACCCAATTACGAGTATTCAGCATAAGCTGTATCGAAGCTAGATCCGTCATCACTTTTTCTACACCAAAACAAAAATACTGTTTCTCGACGCGCCTTCCGCTAACCAAGTTAGTATTATTAGGAGGTGAGTAAGACCAATTCCTAAAGCTATGTTGACGTTTTCATATGATTCTATCCTAGACGATTCACTACCTCACATTAGGTTAATTTCAAACACTTCGCCATTGTTCCTAATGTTAGTTGCTACATGATTGATTAGGCTTCAAAGGCTCCATTTCTAACAGCTCTTTACTCACACTCTTTCGTAATTAGCAAATAACCATTAGCAACATTGAAAATGCTAGGAATTATTTCAATTTTCCTCATTATGCAAGATAATGATTCGTCCAGATGCATAAAAAACATTAACCTAGTTATAAGAATTAGTCTTAGTCATATCCTGATGATGCTAACTTGGCCAGCGACACGCGCATCGTTTGGTGTGGAAAAAGTGTTCCCAATAGATTTATTTCACGTCCAAAGGTTCCAAAATCAACTGGTTTTTCGGATAGATGGACAATGTTTGTTTGAAGGTGGTTGATAATGTTTCGTGGTGTATTTCATCAGTTCGGACTTCCATTGTCTAATATAATAGAAATTGATTTGAAAACCCTGAAAAAAACAATTGAAAAATCAATAAGATAAACCAAAAATAACAATTTTATCAAACAAAAAACTGAAATCACAAAGAAATAACATACAAGCAACAACC